>JAULCD010033862.1:0-12501 GCA_032361085.1 Calliostoma canaliculatum | reverse complement strand
TAATTATTTCTTTATTACTTCCTGAAACAAAATGTCTTACGTCTGTCATGATTTGTTGTTGAACTTGGTCCTCGCCTGTCAATCGAGTCCGACTTGTGCGATCAACATATGTCCGAGGAATGAATTTCAGGGTCAAGAAAGAACCTTGACCTATCCCCCAGGTCGCCTTTAACGCGAGTATATACAGTATGGGATATTACTGTTACAGCAGTTCGAATCAAGGTGGGGTAGAAAATCTCAGTGTTTAAAAAACAGACACGACTTTGAGCACATTTAAAGTCCTTGAAACACAACAACTTGAAACATTAGTAGCGTGTGTGACCTCCCCTTGCCTAAATACACGCCAAAACTCTCCAATGCACTGAAAAAGTCAGTCTCCGATGACGCCACATGGAATACGTAGCCATACTTCCTGAAGGGCCTGGACGAGTAAATCTTGTCGGTTGGCTGGTGGGTGGGGTCGCTGTCGAATACACTGATCCATGACATCCCAGAGGTGTTCTATAGGCAAAACGTGAACATTGTTGGCTGCCAAGTTCTGGACGATTCTGGCAACATGGGGTCTGGCGTTGTCATGTTGTAAGAGAATTTCACGTGGCTGTCGTTGGTTGAAAGGAAGTACAGTTGGGCAGAGAATCTGGTCAATGTATCGCTGGGCCGTCAAGTTTCAGTTTATGATCACCAATGGCGTCCTCTCTTGTCCTAGGATCCTGCCCCAAACCATGACACCACCACCACCGCCATAAGAAACCACCTTCTGAACACAACAAGCTGCTTTACGTTCACCTCTTCTGCGATAAACACGTTGCCTTCCATCAGCCCTGAACATGCAGAAACGATTTTCGTCAGTAATGATGTCCTGCTACCAGTCACGTTGTTGCCAATGTCGGACACGTCGGGTCCATCTCAATCTCAGAAGATGATGTTGTGCAACGGTCCTTGGTATGGTCCGTAGGCTCAGATTCCTTCACTTCGAAGTCGTCTGCCAACTGTTTGTCGACTGATGACGTGACCATCAGGAAACGATTTCTTAGGTGCAAAGTGCGCAGATATCGGTCTTCATTTAGTGTTGTCGACCTCGGTCTTTCTGTTTTTGGCGGGTTCGATGTCTGCCCTGTCTGTCTGCAACACTGCATTAGGTTGGAAACCACACCATGGGAACAACCAGATGTTTTTTGCAACTTGGACATGGGATGCCCCTATCTGTATCATCCCTAGGGCTCGCTCGCGTTGTTCTGCTGTCAAACATGGCATATCTCTGGTGTTTTTTTGACACAGTGGATGTCTAACATGCTCCCGTAATCATTTTAATACACTTAGTGCACATGCTTTTGTGGCACTTAGTGCACATGCTTTTGTGGCTGCAGCCATTTTAGACAATTTTTGCTTTTCCCGGTTTAAAAAAAAACATGCCGTGCAGGCTGACCATACTCTGCATACATCATTTTTGCGTTTAGACTATTTGTTTCACAATAATTTTGTTTTTGATATTATTCGAAATTTAAAATTTGTCACGTTTTATGTTTGTAAAGTTTCTTTGGACGTCAGTTTAGTTTGGTTATCTTAACACATAAAGTTTATCCTAAAGTATCTTCATAACATTTCATTACATTCTCTGGACACATTTGCCATGATTGCTTTGAGTTAGAAATTATGTCATCGTTTCAATCATTTAAACAAATACTTTACAAAGAAATCTTTAACTAGTGAAATCAAAGCAAATTAAAATTTCACTACACATGGGAAGGAAGCCAAGTTTGTACTTGAAAATGCTGTCATTTTTGCATTAAACTACAACTGGTGTTTTTGTTATTGTCACCTGAAACTTAATTTTTTTTAAATGTATCACTTTTAAAATAAAACTTTATGACCAGTGTGTGCAGGGTATGCATAATGAATGTAATATTATAGTCTGGATTGAAGATGATCACGATCACACTGTCTCACATTGTGTCTCTTTCTTCATTGAATTCTAATGTTTCAGCTTACATTTAGTCATAAAAGTGCTCATACTTATCTGTACAGCTACTTACCCAAAAGTCAAGTGGAATAGAGGTTTAAACATAAAACTCCTCATGTCCAATTACTTAATTCTCCCTTCCATGTCACTAATCTTTCCTGCGTTCTTGCCTGACAAACATGTGGAGATAGAGCTTCGATATTTTTCACTTTGCCATGTTAAATATCAGCTTGGATTATTTAGCTTTACTTACCAATCCCTTTTGTGAAAACAATTTTGTTACTGCTGTAACTATTATTGTTGATAATATGTCATCAAACAAGAAAGTTTCTTTAGATCAGCATCCTGTCAATACTGCCATCTTGTGACAGACCAACCGAAATCGAGGTCACAAAGTAGGCCATAAAGATATACGGCAACGAGAAAGAACTACGTTTCCTTCAGTTGCAAAAAAAGTAGAAGCACCTCATTTTACAAATTTTCAACACTAGCGGTTAATGACGACCCCAGTGAAGTTGCTACAAACAATCCACCCAATCGTCATTGAGATGGACAAAGTTAGTTGCGCCTGTTGGACACCTGGCCTCATTAACCTGAGTGATGATATAATTGTCTCTCTCGACAATGTGCAAATTCTTGTCATGATGAATTCTTTGACGATAGGGATTATTATCCTTCTCAATGTAATCGTCATAGTCATTTCGAAGACTATGACAGTAATTATAGTAGATCTGTGTCATCTTACTCTCTTCATTATTGACACGATTGATCTAACGATGATGACAACTACTATCAACGCCCAATCTCAGAGTACGGAATGCAGCCCTTTTCCACATCATCACTGTGGCTGCATCATCTTGTGCTTTTACGGCAGCTTCAATCGTGTGCACTCCAAATGTTCAATCAACTATCAACACTTATCGTGCGGGTCACGAAATAATCCGGTTTGCCTTGTCGCACGCTGACGATGCATCTATGTCGGCAATGGTGATGACGACGGGAATTAACAGCCGAGGAATCAAGCTCCAGTTGGGCTGTCTTGCTGCGCAGCTTCGTCGATGACATTGTCTTCATACTTTAGTCAAAGGTATTCTTTCTCACATTCCGGCAAAGTGTGATAAAATTTAAAGCATGGGTCAACACACAACAATGTTTGATAAGTGTTTGATAAGAAGATTCATGTCCGAAATGTTTTTGTTTCCTTGCTGGTCTGTCGGGAAGGGGTGCATGTCGTTTTTGTTCAGCTGGACAATAAACTCTTTATGTTCTTGTGACATTTTTCTTTACACCTGTTGATTTACACACATTTGATTTTTTAAAGTAAGTGTCTTCCTTGAAGAGGAACACATGGATCGTCGTTGCTGTTGCAGCATGTTCCTGCACGTTGTTGAAAACCAATGACTTTGTTCAACGTCACTGTCTTGATAAGCGACAATATCACCTTAGTACATTCTATACGACATTTTCTTGTCGCCAGTTACTTCTTTGTACAAGTTGTAAGAGTTCACAAGAAATACATTTATACCCGGTAATATGAAAAACCAGACGTTTCCACCATTGTCTTGGCAGTGAAAGTTGTGTATGATAGCATTTAGTCGATTCTGTCAATTCCACCCATGTACTTATCATAGGCATTGAGCACAGCAGGCTTCTTGATATTCTCGTCTGTAACTCGGCAATTCTTCCCAGTAGGTTGAAACTCATCAATTTCTACTGTGCTCAAGAGATAGACAGTTTGCCCATCCTGGTATTTCAATAGAAGAAAATTTTTGCTGTGCATTGTGTAGGCTTTACCATTTTTAAACTTTTTGTCTTTCATTTCTGGCGGGCAGTCTTTCCTATTTATTCACAAAGTTCCCGTGGCACTGGTACCACACAACCACAAGTTTATGCACAAACGTGGAGATGAGTACATACTGTCCATAAAGATATGGTAAACCTTGCCAAGGTAATCTTTGATCATATCCATGCCATAGATAATGCTATCTTGACTTGCGACATCGTTGTTTTTGGCTGTTTAAACTCGCAACAATATTCGTTGGTGGAGTCGCACAACATGTACGCCTTCATAACATATCTTTTTGGTTTGTGGCAGTTATAACAACGAAACCGAATGTTGCCTCGCCAAGGAACTGTACTTTATCGATTGAGATAAACTGTTTAGTTTTTGGAAACGGTTGGTGATATTTTGAAAGAAGACATCAAGTTTGTTTAGAGGGTGATTTCTCGGAGCAATAGCAGTGTTGTCGGTCGGGTGAAAGAAATTTATAGTGAGTCAAAATCGGCCTCTTGCCAACGTTGCTGGAAAGACTAGCGTCGCTGTGATGTCACTCGACCAATAAGTTTGAATGTGGTTCTGTACTACAAGCCTCATGGCAATGGTCAAAGCTATAAAAGAATTCTGAGGTGTTTGTGGGAGTTCATCGATCAAATATTGAATGAGATTTCAGATGTCATAAATTGCTCTACATATCTATTTGTGGTGGACTTCACTTTGGTGACATATAAGTACCCTCTCTATGGGATGGACTTCACTTTGGTGACATATAAGTACCCTCTCTATGGGGTGGACTTCACTTTGGTGACATATAAGTACCCTCTCTATGGGATGGACTTCACTTTGATTTTTGTTTCCTCTGATTACATTGTATACCACCAGTGACAAGCATTTAGAAGCAGTCAATGCTGAAGCTTGACACCTGCTATGATTTCCACAGCTATGAACTGCCTGTTTTTTTTAGGAAAAAAATAAACTGTCAATCGATGTGCATATGGCACTCTTAATTCTCACTTGTGTTCCAAAGTGGTCTACGAAATCTCTTTCGCAATTGCGTTTTATGGGTCAACTAACTCATATCTGACGTTGTTCTGCTGCTGCTACTGTTACATCTTCCAGCCCTTTTACTGGCGCTTCTACAGATGGTCAACCCTGTGATCAACCTATGCTTAGTTTACCTGATGATATCATTATGCAGCTAATTTTTTACTGTTGTCCCTATCGTTGTACCGCCATCATTTACGCCTTCCATGACGACAACGTCAATGTCTTTATCAATTACCTCGTCATCTTCCGTGGCTGTTATTCCATTGATGGACATTTATGCTGTTACTATAGCAGAGGAAAACAGCCCTTGTAGATCTCCCCGAGACATGGAGGTCTTAGCCTGGTTATCCAATTTTATCAACCTTTCTTATGTCTCTTGTCCTACTGTGGGTAGTTTCAAGATTGAGGATACTATTCTTCCTCTATCATCGTTTAAGCATTCTCCATATGATATGCACTCTTTTTCTGGCTTTAACTTCACAAGCTTTTTGTACACATCCCATCATTTTTCTGTTGTGGGATGGATTACATTACAATTGTCTCCAGGAATTTAGAGTGGACTTTGCTGTTTTCGTTTAAGACATTTTAAACTACAGTCGGCCAGTATCTGGTAGTTGTGAATGCTGTTGCAAGTCACCAGCAACGTCAGAACTAGAACATTCGAGGAGGGTTCATTTTTCAGTTGAAAGCCGGTTCCTTTTGCACATGGTGGACGGGTGTACACATGTCTCGAGGCAGCCAAATACATCCATGGCCAAACGCAACATCCTTGAAACCATTCCTTATGGTGGTGGGTCTGTAATAATGTGGGGTTGTATATCTTTTTCATGTAAACTGGACTTGATCAGTTTGCATGGCACTCTTAAAGGATATCGATATCAGCAAGACATCTTGGAAACAGCAGTTATTCCCCATTTTGATCACCATTCATTGGCCACAAGACTGATATTCATGAAAGACTACATGGGATATTTTAGGCCGTCAAGTTCAAGAAAGAGACCCTACTGTCCAAAATTTACGTGAACTCGATGCTTCTTTGCATGAGCAGTAGGCTAAAATACCTCAGCGTCAAGTTCAACGTTTGAGTCAGGGAATGAGAAAGCTTTTGGCTGGCGTCGCTCATGCACAAGGAGGATACACCACATATTGACATAAACTGTGTTTTGGGCTTCTTTAGACATTGTTCCAGGATTGCACTGATTCAAATTTGATGCAACCATTTCAGTAACCGCTATTTTAGTGCAAACTACGTATTTAAAACGTCACCATTGGCACCAAAAATTCATCAGTATGCATGTTTTTTCTGTGATTAGTGTCCCTTTTAAGCAGTAAACAACACTAGACACACATGTGTAAAATGAATTTTTGGGTAGGTTGCAACAAGGTTGTCTCATTCACATAAATATGGGTAGCGCTTAATTAAGTTCCAGGTGTATATATATATATATATTGCTCCACTTTCGTCCTTTCATCCACACACATTGGGCCCTCGCGTTCACTTTGGCACCTCATGGTAACTACTCACTATAGATGATTATTGAGGGCTGCATGTAATAGCCAACATCAGGATTTACCTCCCACTATTTGCGAGACTTCTCAATATACCATGTTGCTGGTATACAACTATAAGGGCATTTAGTCCAACAATTTACCAACACTCGACATCATTCTTGTCGTTCCTGTCTGCTTCCTACAACCAAAGTTCACAGGTTTCACTGCATCACATAATCACATTGTTGATGTAGGCTTTCCACCTTGCCACTGCAATATAACTGAAAAATGGTTGAAAACAGCATTAAACCCTATCTCACTCACTCTGTTTCGTGTCTTTCTTAATATAACCATCATATGAACATGAGTCATTCTGATTTTATGGTTAAGTAGCATTATTCCCTAATGTTCAGCTAAACACTTATCACGGATTGTTTTCATTTGGCAACCAGTGTTCCCTTATACATCGATACCTTGGTACACTGCACATACGATATCTTCATTGTTTCAGCGAGTGCTGGCGTTGATATTTTGTATGTGTGATTCAACATCGTTTTTCTACAGGTCAGTTGCTTGTATCTTGCTTGTCAAAATTAAGTAATATCACTTTCCTGTGTTTTGTTAACCACTATTTGCAATTTGTTTTATTTATTTGGTAGTCAGTTATATGGGACATTGATACCTTGGTCTACTGTTGCAGAGTGTATCGATTTCCAATGTGATCGAGTAGTCATTTTTCATTCTTTACGAATTTAGTTAAGCACAACCTGATTTGTGAAGTCCGACGATAATACATGTCATCAGAGGAGTGTCTGTGTCATGTTATATCTGTGTCTCAGGAGACGGATGAAGCATTTGTGTGCTGAATGTAAGCTAACACAATGTTTTAAGTACCAAACATTCAGACGTACATTTTAGTCCTACCAAACCATCCCTCTGGACTTTGGCCTTTTTGTCATTTTCTTAATCTCCCCCCCCTCCTTAAAAATCCAAACAGATTGATAACATGGAGGTGGAGGTAATTGGACAATAGCATTTTTGTGTTTACACCTGGTTTTCTTACACATAAGTAGCTATACAGGTAAGTAAAAGTATTTATACATCTTAATATTTGTTGCTTAAGTCGTTAATCTTAGTTTATAATGACAGACACATATTCTGTGCTCTTTTGATTAAATGTCATTGTATGCATGTAATAGCTAAGCATATGTAAATACCTTATGCAGTTTTATGTTTCTTTCACTATCAAGTTGTGAGCGATACAATATTTAATCCAACAGTATTACATGTTTATACTTCGAATATATTGTACCCAGTATTGCGTTAGGACATCACATTTGGTTCAATCTGAGCATGTTGATCAGTCCTCTACCACCGTGCAATACTTAGTATAACCAACTTCAGCGAATGTTACCATTAAACCATCAGCGATAATTTGTAGTCTACTAGTAATTATTGCACAGGGACATTACACCCGAAACAATACAAGGAAGTAGTTCGCTGTGTATTTTGCTGCACATGCGTTGTCAGTTTGTTATTGTCTAGCATCGCCGCCATGTTGTTGAAAATTCGAAGCAATACATCCCACTACCTCCCTCATCTTCACCTTGTTTAACAGGTTTTACTCTGAATTGTATTAATATCATTAAATTGTCTGTAGGCAATTTAATGTTTGTAGGCAATACATTGTAAGTTCTTAATATGCATAAATCTTGTTTAAATGTTTAATGTATGTCTTCACCTTCACCTTGTATAACTAGTTTCACTGTTAATTGTATTAATATCATTAAAATGTCTGTAGCAATACATTGAATGTTCTAAATACACATAAATCTATAAATCTTGAAAAATTTGTATGTATGTATATATAAATACACAGGCGTTAAGTACTTGTGTGCATGTATTTACACACAGAGATTCTCGTCTGCCATTATCCTTATTTTATGCGGATCTTGTATCCCCAAAGCAGTATAGATTTACAGTAATTTAATCTCCTACGTAATTTAAGCAAGTAGTTGGAATTTATAATTCCTGCTTGTCCTACGGTTAATTGCTGTTTCCAGTCAAGCCCCCCTGCATCAGGGCAAGTAGTCGGGGTTGTTTGGGCTTGGTGTGGACATCTTTTTCGGTACACCGCCGGGTGTTACTTGATTTCGGCAACTATAGCATAGTATTTCCAGCCAGGCCATTTGGATGTTCCAGAGCAAGTAGTCGGGTTGCGTCACTATTGCTTGTTTAGCCTGGCTGGAGGGCTGCTGTAGCATAGTATCTCCAGCCAGATCATTTGGATGTTCCAGAGCAAGTAGTCTAGGTGCGTCAATCCTGCTTGCGTGACCTGGCTGGAGTTCTACTGTAGCATGGTATCTCCAGCCAGGCCATCTGGACGTTCCGGAGCAATTAGTGGTGGTTCGTCAATTCTGCTTGTGTAGCCTGGCTGGAGTTCTACTGTAGCATAGTGTCTCCAGCCAGACCATCTGGACGTTCCGGAGCAAGTCGCTAGGGGTACGTCACTCTTGCTTGCGTGGTCTGGCTGGAGCAACAAGGCAACGAGAATCCCCATGCAAAATACTTAATTTACTTAATAAATATTTAAATGTATTAGTTGTTGTGTTGTCATTATAAACCATACATTTCCATTACATTTATATGTGTATAGACTTTAGTTAAAATAATGCACACTCTTTTAAGGCTGCCCAAACCATCTTTGGCAAATTTAGGTGTGCATCTGGAGGGTTTTTTTGATGGTTGAACCAATCATCTTTGTTTCTCTGAAACTGTTCGTTTTGGAACATGACACACTGGCAATCTGCCAGAAGAACACGGCATATGTTTGTCTTTCCTCCAGTGGTACTCTTTCTATTGGTGCTGAAAAAAGCATGTCAAACATTCTTTCTGTGTCTAAGCCACAAAACAAAACATCTTGGTGGTGAACAGAGGTGCAATGTCCACTCAGTCAAATGTCACAGGTTTATCAATGGTTGCACTTTCAGTGATAAATAATAAAAAAACATTTTTTGTTTAAAAGTTTTAAATATCTCCAGCTGTTTAACAGGCTTTTTTTAGATGTTTTACTTTTTTAGTTGCACTATTATTTAATTACAGTCAACCCTCGTTAATGCGGACGTCAGTAATGCGGTTCCCGCACTGTCCGAACAGACTCAAGCTGTAACCAATCTCTGTCAGTCTATGTAAATTCGTTTTAGCAAACTGTCCATTTCACTATTCGGACGTTTTTAACGAAAAACGACACCGTCCGCATTAACGAGGGTTGACTTTATTTGTTATATTTAACTGTTAATTTGTTAAATCTCTGTTTTAAAATATTTGACTTAACTGTTGCAGTTTTGAACAGTTGTGCATCAACTTTGCAAATGAAAACCTTCAGCAGTTCTTTGTGAGACACATCTTTAAACTAGAGCAGGTAATTAACAGTTTTCATACAGTCAAGATTTAAGTTTTAAAGCAGCTGTTGCACTGAAATATTCGAAAGTGGTCCTGCTTTTAGATAATAATTTTGATTAAATTTCAGTAAGTTTTAAATATTAATCATAGTGTAATCAAACACTGTTTTATGTGAACTTCATTGTTCCTTTCAAGATACAAATTGGATGGTGTTCCAAATGATTCCTTATGATAAACATTTTTGGCTGATTTTTTGCAGCAAGAGTACAACCTAGAAGGAATCAACTGGCAGCACATTGAGTTTGTTGACAACCAAGATGCCCTGGACATGATTGCTGTCAAGCCAATGAACATTATGGCTCTTGTAGATGAGGAGAGCAAGTTCCCAAAGGTGTGTATTGCAAGACAGTTTAGAAGGTATAAAATCCATTCTCATTTCCTGACTTCACTTCCTCGTCATAAAATGCAATTTTTAGATTTTCTTCTCACAAAAAACAGTCAACATCTCCTATGCGTTTGTTGTAAAAGATGGTAACGATTTCCAGACAGATTCTTATATCTAATATTTCCTGTCAGAATGGAGGTATTTGTTAGTTTTCTTCTCAACAAGCAACTCAACTTGTCTGGATGCAGAATGCAGTTGCCGGTATTTGTTTTGTTTGTTTTAAACAAGCAGCTTAACTTGTCTGAATGCTTTTATCATCAAGTGTTTTTACGTTTGACCAAAGTGGTTTTTTTTTATTCAATTACAATACGATCCATATGCTCTTGTTTATCGATCTCGATAAGCTAACAAATTACCTCAATGGAAATTTTCCTCAATGGAAATAGTTACTTGCCACCTGGTGTCTCATCCAACGAGTTGCATGCCCCTTGTCCAATATGCCGCGATTTATGGATTTGCTGTACCGTGAGGTCAAGGAATTCACTGCTGTCGCTAATTCTCCATTTAATTTGGATTATTATTATCTTCATGGAACATCTACTTACCCTTTGGATATTAAATCTCTGCTGTTTTATCGGCCCTTGTTGGTGGATTATGGGTGATTTTGATCGCCGGACTTGACACGTTACTTTGACTGTTGAATTTGACTTTATTTGCTATCCAAGATGGCGCCCAAGAAAACGTGTTGAATGTGGGCATACACTGCCAATGGTGAACCCTTATTCTAGATACCCAGATTGTTTACTGCTTTTGGGTTTCAAAAACTGTACAAAAGAATTAAGATGTACAGATTGTACACATTTATCGGAATCAGAATTTGGACTTTACATAAAAGGGCTAGGTCGTAGAGCTTCCGACAATAAATACACGCAATGGAAAGTAGCGGAAGTGACTAAGAATTTAAAAGACATACTTACGGTCACAGTGCCTGCAGATGAACAGCTGGAAGAGCCAGTTTCCGACGGCCATTAGGGAAATAGTTCTCACCAATTCAGAGATTCTGAATCAGACTCCACTTCTAGTGAGGTCCCCCACAAACGAAAGTAGCAGCAAAACAAAATATCCCCTATCTGTACACTAGAATATTTTTATTCTTCTTTTGTTGCACCAGCCCTAAAACACCAAAAAAAGGACTCCACCGCCAAGGTTCGATCTGTGATCACAGCCCCTGTAGTGGTCCCTAAAATCAAGCCTTCAAAAGCCTCCTAATCCCTCCCCCGGAATTTCAGCCCTCTGGTAGTAAAGTCATCAGACGAGTCGTCTTCCTAGACGGATCTTGATCCCGCCATCATTCCAGCAGCTGATCCCGAAGGAGAGCTCTAGAGGGGTCTTGTTTCCCTCAACCACACCGGATCCGGCACCCTTACAGACACCAACGGCGGAGGAGAGATAGTTGAAAAGTTCAGCGAGATTATGAAAACTCAGTTGCAGCCATCCCTTCAAACTCGACCACTTAACTGTTGACTGCAACCAAACTATCGGCAGACTTGGCCCAGGTCGACAGTCCATCTCGCCCTAGTTATGAGAGCGAGATAGTTCGGTTCATGGCCAACTACTTCTCACTTTCCAACAGTTTGGCCCCTCTGGCAGAAAGTTAAGATTCGACGACTTACCATAAATCTTCTGCCTCTTGCCAACTATAATTTGATTCGGCAATTTCGTCGGCAATGTTCGGCCAAATTCCGGTTTGGGAGAAGTATCCTTTTTATGACGTACCATACACAAGGCCAGTTCAAAAGGATTTAGACTGGGATATTCTACTTCATAGCAAGCTCACCAGTTACAAAGTAGCTATGGACCACATGACGCAACACCAATTCCTACCATTCGAGTACGTGACCAGACACCTCTAGACACGAAAATGTCAACCTATTTGCGACTCATCTCAACAATTAACTGCCAAAGTTTGTGTCGTCGTTCCCGGACCCTATCGGAGGGAGAGTGCTTTCGCAATCTCGTGATAGAACCTTGACGCTTACGCATTCCCACCGATGGTTCTCCTACTGAGGGTCCTTCAGAAAGATCGACAGATTATTTAATCCACCTCCAATCATTGAGACAACTTAGGGCTCCACTCTGAGTACCGTATTTATTCATATATAATACGCACTCATGTATAATACGCCCCCCCCATTTTCAAGATTAAAATCCAGGAAAAAATAATATCCCGTATATAACACGCGCTCAATTTTTCTTACAACAAATCATGACAGCATAAGACATTTTGTTCAAGGAAGTAATAAAGAAAGAAATAATTACTCACGTGTTTGTGTTTTATTTATATTTTTCACATCGTATCCGTTGTGAGACAAGTAACTTGAATCTAATGTGTATTATGATACAAGAGACAGGAATCCGACTTGACCGGTCTTTTTAGTT
>JAULCD010033751.1:0-12502 GCA_032361085.1 Calliostoma canaliculatum | reverse complement strand
TGTTCAATTCTTTTGGTTCTGCAGATCAATCGCGCGGCTGAATTTTGTACCTTCTTGAGCTTGTAGAGGACTTTTTTTGGCACACCAAAGAGCAAGGAGTTACAGTAGTCCAAGCGGGATGTTACATATGCTTGAACTAGAGCTTGTGATGATTTCACATCTAGGTATCGGCGAATCATACCAATGTTGCGCAGATGAAAATATGATTGACGGCAGACATTGCGAATGTGGGGCTCCATGCTGAGGGCAGAATCAAACAGAACACCAAGATTACGAACTTGAGATCGAGTTGGTATTTCAGATTCACCAAGACAGAACTTTGGAAGCAGAAGTTTTTTCTGAAGACGAGGAGGGTGAAACACAATGAGCTCAGTCTTGTCGTCATTTAACTTAAGATAATTTGTAGACATCCATGCTTTGATACCACCAACACATTCTTCGACTCGTGAAAACGAGATGTTAGTTGATGATGAGTCCAATGGCTTGAAGGATAAGTAAACTTGCGTGTCATCAGCATAGAGGTGCATACTCAGGTTGTAGGTTCTCACAATATCACCAAGAGGAGATGTATAGCAGGTGAAAAGCAGGGGACCTAGGACTGAGCCCTGAGGCACCCCAAACTTCAAGTAAGTTGCTTGTGATTTTGCACCCCGGATGACAACAGCCTGTTTCCGGTCCGTTAGGTAGGAAACAAACCACTTCAAGGCAAGATTTGATATTGAACCTGTTTTCAACCTGCTTGTGTTGTTAAATCTATATTGTGGTACTTAAAGTGTCCATTTTTAGAGTACTGAAGTGAGTTACGCGCGTGTGACGAGTGGTCTAGTGCATAGCACGATTGATCACAATCAGGCGAAGTTCAGCAACATCGGGTCCGGATTGTTACCGGGTGGGTGACCCTCTCGGTTTGCTTGATTCCTGAGAGTATCTAGGGTATTTGCCCTGCCCCACACTGAGACACAGGTTGAAAAGCTTTTGGTGTCACCCTAGGCAAGTGGCTTTGTTCGAAATGCGCCTCTGTTCACCCAGCAGTATAACCTGGTATGGACGACGTGTGTAATGCATGTTAACCTTCTAGCGCCTAACAGGGTGCTTCGGTTGGGGTTGAGACTGACACTGAGTGAGATTATATCCGATGACCAGGGGCAATTTAGCGCAACTGAGCACCCCATCAAGGTGGATATTAGGCGCTTTACAAATGTTAATAATAATAATAGGACTTTAACCTAGGGACAGCTTGTGTTGTTAAACCTATATTGTCATTATTTGTTTACAAGAGCTCCTGAATGAGCTCTTGTCATGATTTGTTTGAAAGACTTTTCAAACGAAATGTTGGACACGGACAGGTGTTATGCTCAGATGACTGAGATTGACAAATGCAAAACGTTGTGAACAGTGTCCTTAAAATACACAACTGTTTTATCGAGATGGTTCGTTAATTTGGACAATGTATTGTAATATGCAATCGGAACCCATTGGCCCAGTGAAATGGTCTAAGAGGACGATTGCTTTTCGAAACGACACCCTAAAAATTAAATCAATCATTGTGTCCAAAGCTAATGGTATTAGATGAAATCAACAGCAACACTAAATCTTGCTGGATCATGAGGGGATCATAACGAGTTAACATACAAAAGACAATACTTAGACAATCTAATTACGAATTTGTGGTGCAACTGTGTCAAATAAAATATGTTTTAAATATTATAATTTATACATTTTAAACATAATTTGACAAGAAGTGCCATCGTGGATGATTCTTCCTCCAATCTGAATTGACATGTTTTTCAGTGGCTAAACTAACATGGTATTCTTAACAATAAATTAACCCGTTGTAAAAATAATTGCAATGGATCAGGAACGTTCGGCCATGGACCCTCTTGAACTGGAGGAGGGCCTGGTTCAGCGACGAGTCGTGGTTTATGCTGTAACGACATGATGGCAGGATACGGGTTTACAGACGTCGAAATGAAAGATTTGCTCGACAGTGTGTTCGTGAGGTCGACAGAAAGAAGTGTATGGGCAGGCATATCTGTGAATGACAGAAACTAGCTGGTGCATGTCCAAGGGAATTTGAATGCTGTGCGCTATCGTGATGGAATCCTGGAACGTCATGTTATCCCCGCAATTTACGCTATAAGAGCTCATACAGCACGCATTACAACCGATTACCTTGCCAACAACAACGTTACTGTACTTCCATAGCCTTTAAAATACCCCGATCTTAAACTAATTGAACATGTGTGTGACCAAATGGATGTGTTGCAGGATGAGTGGAGTCTTATACAGTCTATGCCCAGGCGATGTAGAGCAGTGATTGATGCTCGTAGTGGTCACACCAGATACTGGCTTTGTTACCGTGCCATTAAAAACAGAGACTCTCAATACTACTTTGAATGACTGTATGTTTTTGGATACACATGTCCCAATGTACAATTTTTATTACTCTTTTATCATTACTTTTTGTGTAATTTAAGTTAACAAAGCATATCTGATAACATTGAATTTTTTACCTATGCATTTCTTTTTAGGCCAGTATAGTTCTATTATGTACTGTTCCACACGCATTAGATTTTCTTTTTTAGAGCCATGAAGTAGTCGGGACAAGTAAACTAATTGTCAACAAAGATGTTATAACCTTTGTCCAATAAGTCCTCATTCAGCTCCATCACTACACGTGTACCTGCTGGCTGGTTACTTTGATCGTCACCCGTGCAGATCTTCGTGTTCCATGTATATCCACACATATCACCAGTATTCTGGCAAAAATTATACACCTTTACACCAAATCATGCTTTTTTGTTTGGGTTATACTGACAAAACTTAAAACGACCGTAAAATTTCCACAAAGATTTGTCAGTGGTAATGTCTTGAGTTGGGATGTAAACAGTACGACAATTCTCTGTGACAGTGTCACTGACGGGACATAGTTTATGTAAACGGTCATTGACGTCATCTTCCTCGTTCCGCCAGAACAAACAAGGGACAGAAAACATACATTTCGTCCACAGTTACTGGGAACCAATCATTGTTATGACCTATAGTTTCTGCACTAGCATTGTTGTCAGCAAATTAATTTGTCTCATCACTATTGTGGGCACATTTTTTAAGGGAAAAATTTATGGAATACTTCAAGTGCTGTACTCGAATCGCTCAGATTGTCCAATTGTAGACCTGGTGAGCATGAAAACCCAAAGCGTTAAGAAATGTGCATTTCAACAAAATTCTGTGCTGTCCAGGCCTGTAGCACCTGGTACTTGCGTCTTATCCCAGATCCAGTGTTAGACTGGACAGTGTCTGGACTTGAACTTAGTTTATCATTTTCACTTGAAGTTTCATCCCTGCTCGTTATTGAACCATCTGATTCCACGAATTGTCTTGCTCTAACATAGCGTCCTACGGGTTCAGGTTCAGAATTAGTTCCAGAATATTCATCTACATTTGAGAACATTTTAAAGTTCGGCCCTGACTTCCTACTTCGCAATTTAGGTGGCATTGCAAACACGTTTGATGTGTTAGTTTGCTTGTGTTGAAATGATAAAAAATAATAAATATTGACGCACCCTAACATGAAAATTATCTAATCATGAACGGTGTTATTCTCCATCTCATTAAAACCAGTCCTACTGCCCCGTTGCATTTTCCACTCTGCATTGGTTGAAATTGAGTTGTTGTTAAGAGGTCAGTTTTTCGTGACTTTTTATTGGTGACTCTCAGATCCTACATGAAGAGTAGAGAAAGCGCAACGGGGCAGTAGGGCTGGTTTTAATGATATTGCGTTATTATCTAAAATTCAAAACAAATTAGACCAATGAATGCAACTAAACCAGTGTAACACTATGTTTACATGAACTATGCACTCATAAACCCACATTCATCACAGCCCAACTACGGCCCAGTGACTTTCCAGGACATCTATACATGCCATCCGTCCGCAAGTGGTTAAAGTAAATTGCTATTTCAAGAAAGGCGTTACTTTTTACTTTGTTTACAAATCAGCCTATCCGAAAAATCCAAAAGTGAGAAATTTTGTTACAAATCAATGTTCATTTAATACTGCCGAATTAAAAGTTTTATTGGATTTAAAAAAAAAACAATCTTTTGTTTTAAGCACACAAGTTTAAATGCGCAGCATAAATTTATCTCTATTATGTTCGGACACTCTAATGTAAATGTACCTGAGGGTAATTTTGAACATGTAAGAGGAAATCAGTGTTTGTTATTCTTCATGGATTTTCTGTAAATATATTCAAGTAGTAACACACAATATCCGTATTTTACATTTTATAAAAGTGAAGGAAATAAGTCTAAAATAGGCTAGGCCGATTGCATATGTTGTTGAGCAAAAACCTTCAATTTACAAATGTCGACATTGTTGTAAAGTTTCCAAAGTGATTTTTGGTTATAAACTACGCACTTTACAATAGTGTCAGCATTTGTAAATTAGCACAAAGTAATACGACGTGCACTCAAGCACATCAACATCATACCACGATACATTTATATAAAAAAAATAGATGTACTCTACATGTTTCTCAGAAGGCAGAGACGTCCTTACTTTCGAGTAGCGCTAAAGTGAAAGTAAAGACGTCTTAGCTTAACAAGAGTTTGTAGAACGGGACCCTGCTTTTTCTTGGATGTTAGTTCAAAAGTCAGTAATCAGTCGTGTGTTCTGTGAATGGACTCAGGACGGAAAGTGATCTGCAACTTCCAACATTAGTTTATCTTTGTGTATTTACTCGCCATTTAGTGTCACATTGCTCCTAATTTTCTACAGTTTATGCTATGATGAATTAGTTCCGTAGACTCACCTATTTTAGGTGTATTGAAACTCTTGTAAACTGTGCACTTTTAACTTCCGAGAGAAAAACTGTCTTCATACTGGGTCAGTGTTATTAGTTTCCAAATGTCAAACTCGTTGTAAGGTTTGCTCTTTTCTCCACCAATGTCTAATTTATAAATGCCATATTTCTTGAAAAGTGTGTCCATTCAAAACAAAGTTTGGTTTACAAATACCAAAATCGTTGTGAACTGTCCACTTTCCAACGAACAAAATTACGCTGGTGGTGGGTTTGGTGTACACGAGTCAAAACCGTTGTAAACTTTGCACATTCCAAACAAACAATAGTTTGACTCGTTCTGAACCGTGTCTTGTTTGACGTTTGGTTTACAAGTGCCAAAACTGTTATATGCATGTTTAAAAAACGAAAACACGTTTTTCTTTGCAAAGTGCACAGTATACATCAAATTGAGCAGTTGTAAACTGAATTTATTGGTCCAGTGAATGTTTTATAACTTTGAATGGAAACATCCTTTAACAAATAACGAGTGTATTCGTACAACCGAACCAAGTGGTCAAGTAAACAGATGATATTTGCAAATATGTAAAATATACACAATACATAAAAGTGCCACGCTTCGAATTTTACCGTTGTAACGGCAAACTTACAATCTTAACAGGCTATTGAAAACCTTTCTTTTGATAAATTGTTTAAACGAGCTTCTGCAGAAGCTCTTTTGAACAAATTATCACAGAATGGGTTTTTAACAGCACAGGATATTTACTTGATTAAATCACTCAAACATTTAACTTTGTACTGAAACGGTTAGGCTCCTGTGTTTTACGTGATTGTACAAGGATCCTACTATCTATCACACACATGCAGTTGTACGTAAAATACACTGTCTAACAGTCAAGTGGGGGAAATGATTTCATTACTTTAAACGAAGTCTTATAATTCTACATTTAAAGTAGTTATTGCACATTGATAGAAGTCACATTACCTGCAGTTAGATGTAGATAGACGAGGATTACTAGTACAATCCACACAACCGCCATCTTGGCATCTCAACTCCACCAGGAAGTAAAATGCACTGACCCAAAACCGGGTGTGTAAAAAGTTCAGGTTCAGTTAACAACAGCGAGACTAGACAGACGAGGTGCACCAGTTTACACTTCCTCCACGGGTCACTTGAACTCAAACCAGGAACTCAAAACACATACCAATCAAATACAAGCTGAAGCTACGTGCAATCCTATACCCTGTAATATAATCTTGTCCTTGTACTTTTTCCGACCGTTTGTAGATGACGCTCCAGATCTTCACAAAATCCTCTCTATTGTCAGCTCAACCGATATAAAATACAGGCTTTTCAGACCACTAACCTAACTTTCTTTGCTCCCGTCAGGTGTCACTTCCTGGTTACCCAAGCCAAGTTAGTCGTGAACATAAATTAAGAGTGCTTAAGGGTGCTGATCACTGTCATCATCTTGTCTTGGGCAACCAGGAAGTGACACCTGACGGGAGCTCTTCTAAATAATTTGCCACAGGATAGGTTTTAAACAGAAAAGTGTGGTTAGACTTTCATGGCCAACTAAAACCAACCCAGCAGCGCAAAGATTATTGTGTGTTAGAGCAGTGTACTGTTTGAGAGGCATTTTAGACGTTGTGAGTACAGAGTGTGAGAAACCTTTATGGATGATCAACTTCTTTATTCTACGTTACTGTCGTGCAATACAGAAGTTGATCATTCATAAAGGTTGGTCACATTCACTTAGAGCAGTGTAATGGGTCAGCAAGGCAGACCACAGTCTAAAAACCTGGGTCCCATTGTACGTAGCATTCATAAATCAATATCATCTCAAGTTTTACACAAATAACACATATAGTTAATCTTCCCTCAAAGCCGGACATGCAACTGTATCTTATTAATACTAATGAAAAAAGGAAGATACATCCGGCCGTGTTTCCGTTCGTTATGACAGATACATCAAGTGTTTGTCGTTGTTTGGCTCATGAAAATTTTAAAAAAGGTAGCTTTTTAAAACCTCTTTTTCAAATAGATTTATTAATAATATATAACATTTAATGAGTTTCATGAAAAGATTGACGTTGTAAAAATGTCCTAATATCGTTTACTAAACAAACATACAGTCGCGTATAGTTCCATGTGATAGTTTCGCCCAAGTCTGGTCCCAACTTCAAAAACTATCGTAAGGGTAAGACGTCATATCTTTTGTCTTAGCACTATCGTGAAGAAAGCGCTAGAACGGAAGTTACGACATTTTAGTTTGATAAGAAATTCGGTAAACGAAAGCTGTTCATTCCCCAGCTTAGACGCTTGGTTCAATGGAAGTTTAAAATTGTTATAAAGAAATTAAAACTGTTTTGTCAATATTTGCTTGCGACAGTTTTTTGGAAGTGGTTGGAAAACTTATCAGTATAATGTTTATTTAGAATCATGAAGCTGGTTAAATTAACATTGCTTTGTAACTATACTGTAGTCTTGGAGTTGTGAGACTAGTGTTTCTAGTTATTATCCCCATATATTTTCTAATGAATATACATAGTGCAAGTGTACGTTTAACAAGCCCTACATTTTGTTAATAAGTAATGACACGGTTCAAAGAAATCCCTGCTTTTTCTAAGATACACAATGCCAAAAACAAATTGTCAACTTTTTGTGCATTGTATACTAAACAGTTTACATTTATGAATTAAATTCAAATCTATTGGTTCAGTGCTGTTAAAAGCTTACGCTGTAGTAACGTATGTTTAAACGTCTCCAGATGAATTTGTTGTCACTAGAGGACAGTGTAGTCACAGTTTTACCCCCAAGGGTTAACATTGGCATTTACAACGTGCAGCCGATTAACTCTTTAACGATAGGATTAACCATACAGGTGAGTGAAGCCAGAAGTGGGATAGATTAGTTCTTGTTACAGATTAGTTTGTTATATACCGATGGGATGAAATAGCCCTGGTCCCTATTAATAGATGGGTTGTTTCTGCGAATGTGTATAGCCTCTGTTAACTTGCGTTTAGTGTAATCATGTTGATTGTTTGCAAGTGTTTTGACAAAGTCCCATTTGATGGTGTGCTAAGGAAATTTAGTGATGTGTTTTGATATGGCTGATTTTGTGTCTGATTTGTTTGTGGATGTTATGTGTTCTTTGACGCGAGTGTTGAGAGGCCTGGAGGTTTTCCCGATGTAGTTGCTGCCACAGTTGCAGCTAATGTTGTAGACCACACCTTTTGGGCATTGCTGTTGTGTTGGGAGTCTTCTTCCATTAGCCTCCATAATGGTTTTAAAAGGTGTGGTGGATGTGAAGTATGTTTGGATGCCTACTTGTTGTTTTAATAGGCGGCTAATGTGGTGTGATGTTTTGCCAGTGTATGGTAGTGAGATGCGGATAGGTGCAGTTTCGGGCTTGTGAGAGTGTCGATGTTGTACACAGATAAATCATGAAGTGTTTATTTTTCAGAACAAATTTATGTGTATTTATTGGTGGGGCTGGAACTGGTTGTGAAGATATCCCAGCTTGAAAACGGTATAAGAATCTATACCGAAACGTCGCTACTGTGCAATAAAGAAGTTAATGATCCATAAAGTTTGTCATATAAAGTCCAAAAAGTTTCCATGGAACCCGAGATTTTTTTTTTTACAAAATTGCCAAAATAGCAAATGGCACCACTTCAGTACCTGATTGATCTACTCGCAAAGTTTCACTAAAAAATATTGAATAGTTTTCAAGTTCTGCTCCGGAATCTGAGTCCAAACTATTTCCATGGAAACCGAAAAAGAAAATCCCAAAATTTCCAAAATAGCAAAAGGCATCACTTCAGTAACTGATTGATCTACCTACAAAGTTTGCTGAAAAATATTGAATAGTTTTCAAGTCCTGCTCCGGAAACGAAATGAAGCCTTTTTTTTGACAAAGTTCAAACTGTTTCCATGGAAACCGAGAAAAATAAAAATCACAAAATTCCCAAAATAGCAAAAGGCACCACTTCAGCACCTGATTGATCCACCTACAAGGTTTCGCTGAAAAATATTGAACGGTTTTTAATTTCTGCTCCGGAAACGAAATGAAAACAGACGGACAGAAGGACTGGCAGATGGACAGACGGACAGACGGACGGACAGACAGACGAACCGTTAGCTATATCCCACCCACATTTCATGCCGGGGGGGATAATAAAAATCTAATCTATCCCACTTATGGCTTCACTAACCTGTATGGTTCATCCCCCCTAATGTACACAACTAATTTATCCTGTTCCTGGCTTCACTCACACCCTTGTTAACCCTGACAGGTAATTCTCCTCATCTTGGCCTCCTGGTGTACACTCACATTGTTTTTATCTGTTAATCTCATGTATTATTCAATTTGTTATCTTTGTTAATTACCACAACTCAATTTATTGAAAATTGTAATTGTATTTTTTCATTTCATAAGGTCATTATATTTTGCGATGGTTTTAGTTTTGCACATGATTGTTTTGCATAAAAAGTACAAAATTAAAACTCCCACTAAATATTATTGCTTTTACAGTACTGGTTAAAACAGAAGGAATTCTTGTTACATGAGTTGATAAATAAACCAGGATGAGGACGAGTATACCATTTGTGTCATCTTCCTCCACTAAGCTCTGCTCCAGGCGGTAGTTTGCAAACATCCCAGGGAACATCAGAATGCAACTGGATTCGGGCATGGTGTGTGTGCGAGAACACCTGCAAACAGTAAGTTTTAAAGAATTAGGGCCAAAACTACCAATACCTTGTATAGTGAGACAACAAACTACCAATGCCTTGTATAGTGAGACAACAAACTACCAATACCTTGTATAGTGAGACAACAAACTACCAATACCTTGTATAGTAAGGTAACAAACTACCAATACCTTGTATAGTAAGGCAACAAACTATCAATACCTTGTATAGTAAGGCAACAAACTACCAATGCCTTGTATAGTGAAACAACAAACTACCAATGCCTTGTATAGTAAGGCAACAAACTACCAATACCTTGTATAGTAAGGTAACAAACTACCAATACCTTGTATAGTAAGGCAACAAACTACCAATACCTTGTATAGTAAGGTAACAAAACTACCTTGAACTAAATTGAATCAATTCAAGTCTATTACCTCACCTTTGCGCCTCATTCACTGACCCTTTAACATAGAGCATTTACAGCTGGCTGGATCTACTTGTTTTCATGTTAAAATTTCTAGCATTTACACATTGTAACAGATAAAATGCTGCTAAAAAATGTAGACTCAGCAAGAGTGCAATTCGAGTGAGTCAGTCCAGTACAATTGAGTGAGTGAGCACACTAGGGTTTAACTCAGCTTTGCAACAGTATTTTAGTTGTTGAGACAGACAGATTTATAGAATGGGAAACACCTTGTGTGGCGATGTACAAGCTGTCTCTGCTGGTACTGACGAACCAAGAATACTGCAAACATTTTGCCCATCTTCTTTGAGAGCAGATCTCTATTACTGAGATAAATGTCAAGCTCCCCGAACTTTTGTATGTCTACTTTAAGTGAATCGGGATTGCACCGATTTTTGTTTTGTGCTAACTCACTGAGATATCATGTCGCAGTTACCATGAATGCCAAGACACAAGATACTGACTCCAAGCCGAGCCGACCAGTCTCTACAATACCTCATTGTACAACTTTTATGAGGTATTTTATCCGACGTGGCATGGATTGTACCCTGTACCTACCGGTCTACAAGCAGACACTATACCACTACACCATGGGGGCCAGAACGAGTGCAATAATAAATTGGCTGACAATGTTAAAAGTGAAAAAAAATTACGTCTTTATGAGCAAACTCATATTTAGATTGCAGCTGTAGATGTTTCTCTGGGAATCAAAAATGAAATATACGCAAATATTTGGGTGTGATCTCGTTGAAAAGGTCAATAAGGGATCAGAAACTTATTGGCTACTCAAACACTACATACTAGTCTGATGTAAAATGGCTGACATACAGTTGTGTGAATCTGTTATCATATACAGTTGTGTGAATCTGTTATCACATGCCATTGTATGTATCTGCTATTACATGCAGTCTATGAATCTGTTATCACATGCTGTCGTGTGAATCTGTTATCACATACAGTTGTGTGAACTATTATTACATAAGGTGTGTGAAGCAGTTATCACATACAGTTGTGTGAACTGTTATCACATGCACTTATGTTAATCTGTTATCACATACAGTTGTGTGAACTGTTATTACATACAGTTGTGTGCACTGTTATCACATACAGTTGTAAGAATCTGTTATCACATAATTTGTGTGAATATGTTATTACATACAGCTGTGTGAATATATTATCACATACAGTTGTTTAAATCTGTTTTCACATACAGTTTTGTGAATCTGTTATCACATACAGTTGTATAAATCTGTTTTCACACAGTTATGTGAACTGTTATCACATACAGTTATGTGAACTGTTATCACATAGTTATGTGAACTGTTATCACATACAGTTATGTGAACTGTTATCACATACAGTTATGTGAACTGTTATCACATACAGTTATGTAAAGCTGTTGAGTGGGAACAGACACATCAAGTTTCACGATAAGTGCAGTGTTTTCAGACAAGAGTTATCAGATGATAATATATCCTCCCAGCACCTGCAATTTTTAATAAGGTTTGAGACTGTCTAATTTCCAGTATGTCCAGTACTTTGTGTATTTATTAAAGTATTCAAGTATGATCGGCTGCTACCAATCAGTCCAAACGTTCAACAAGAAACAAAGACAGAACAAAGCTCAAACCCGAGACCAAACAATAGTTTCAGCCAATCAGATTGAACAATTCTTGAGCAGCCCTAAAAGAGTTTGTAGACTGTAAAGTAATTCAGTCAATTTGTCTTGACCGTCTACACAATGTCCCCAGAAATCAGCCTTGACCGTCTACACAATGTCCCCAGACTCTTCCCATTTTATCATTATAAGAAATATGTATGATATTGATCCAAAGTTTTAGAGAACACAACAGACAATTGATAACAAGACAAGAGACATATGAAAATAGACAAGAGACATAAGACAAATGGGTCAGAAGAGCAATTCACTCTCACTTTTCCTGATGAGCACAATTATATTGTTTTTCTATTTTCCACTGTCATTTTAACAGTTACTAAGGTGTGTTTGTTGCAATGTTAATCAACTGACCAAAAATAAAACTTGGCTGTGGCCTTGATACAGTAAGATGAATTACCTCTCTGCAAATCTACAAGCGCCAGTCTTGAGATAAAATGGACACTCATCTCTGTCCCTTCCAAACCTGACTGGAGCTAGGGGGTTGTGCCAGGCATCCTTCAAAATATACACATATGTAAATACACATAGCATAAATCATGATTTGCTTTATTCAACAAATACAAGTTCTCATAAAACATGTACAAATGACAAATAACTAATCTTACAAATCAATTTTGGCTTTTTAAAGTTTTCAAATGACACATTAAAAAAACACAATCATAAGTATGTGTTTGCGAATTTTCAGCATTCAATCTCTTCAGATTGTATTTTGACTGCAACTTGAAGATGACACCTTACCGTAGTTTTAACAATGTTATCTTCGTGACCAAGACAATCTATTAACACTTATTCTACCATGAATGTGGTGAATGCTCGATTCTGATTGGTTAATTAATCCAATCAGAGACCGTATAATTTCGTTA
>JAULCD010033640.1:0-12505 GCA_032361085.1 Calliostoma canaliculatum | reverse complement strand
GATTAATCCCAGGGCCATGTAGCATAGTCGGTAGCGAGCGTAATTGCCCTGGCGTTACCCAGGATGCCTCCTTATAAGAGCTTTATAAAACATCAAAAGATTAATTTCAGTACATTCGTAATGTAAGTGCGAAGATTAAAGGTACAATGCCAAAGTCCTTACAAGAACTTTATAAAACATTTAAGATTCATCTTAGTACTTAGTAATGTGAGCGCTAAGATGAAGGTTAAGATGCTGCCTCTCAGAGCTTTATGAATCATCTAAATATTTATCTTAGTACTCTTGTCATGTGAGTGCTAAGACAAAGGTTAAGATTCTGCCTCTCATTAGAGCTTTATGAAACATCTAAGATTTATCTTAGTACTCTTGTAATTTGAGTGCTAAAATAAAGGGTAAGATGGCGCCTCCTCACAAGAGTTTCGTGGACTTTAGTATCCTAATGAGTGCATGCATTCTTGTGGTATACTGATTGGAAGCGGAATGTTATAAGAAGAATATTATCTGAGCAATTACAAGTCTCAAGGGACTGTTATTTTCTCAAAGAAAATTACAATAATATTTCAAGCAACTTTAACCAAATTACATCCAACAAAAATTATCTTGTTTACAGAATTTTAATTTGCTTTGGCAACATAAAAAACTAAAGTTCAGGAAAGTAATTTACGTTTGTTATTAAAGCAGCTTCAATTGAATTAATTTCTTTTCAAAATACTCAAATGATGAAAGAGTTTGATTTTTTTAAATGACATGTGAAAATCATACAACCTATATATAGTGATAATGATGGTAGTATTAGTTCATTGAATACCACTAAAAATGTTTTAATAGCATACTACCTACCACATGACTAGTTAACCTATATGATTACAGCACTTGGCCTTCACCTCTACTATCAAAGCCTTTTTTGCATTCAAACCTAAAACCCATATTGTTTAGTTTCTATTGGTTTTATTAAAGGCCAGACAGATCAAACCGGTCTCTCAAGTGAAACGAGTCTACCAGTAAATCACGACCTATCTTCGGATTGTTTGTGGTGCATTGACAATGCATACCAGCTACAAAGACACCATATTGCTTTTTCATGAAGTAGGTATCGTCTTCGGATCGGAATGGAAAGAGATTGCGAGTGTTTACATTACGGATTGACCCAGACGCCTTTAGCATTCATTGACATAGCGGTCTGTTATCAATACAAATAAACTGTCACCGGTACAACACTCTATGTCGGCAGATCACAGCAGGTTATTTATACGGGGTATACTGACCAGTTAACTCTAATAGTGTTGATGACACATTTGTTAATCTTCGATCTAAATAGGCGGTTGAAAAGCTATCCTGAGGCCATTTATTTAAAAGAGCTGCAGCAGGAACTCTTTTAAACAAATGACCACAGGTTAGATTTTAAAAGAAGAAACTTATAACAGTTAATGTCCTTCTGGAATGCGTATAGCGCTTTAAGGATTAAACTAAATTGTATCCATGAGGACATAAAGGCAACAGACTTCAGCACAAGTGAAACCGCAAAGATGGTCATAACTGTTATTGTGTTGCATGTACATTTACATGTGAAGCTTGCAGTGATTCTTAATTGTGAAAACAATTATCATTACATGTATTATTTCTCAAAGAACCGGTACGTTCATGTACCTACCTAACACCTAATTAAAACAGTTTAGTATCCAACGTAATTTGCATGTGCAATGTAGATTTGTCATTGTTTCAAAATAAGGCCAGTATTTGAAATGGAGTAATAGGTATTTTACCTGTTTGCCACACTGAAAATGGAATTTTTTATATACTTTGTCAAGTTCATCACGGGTTTATATAGATATATCATGCACAGTTGTCTTTCTGTGAACAGTGTAGGTGTACCCAAGACACTTTGTTCATTTGCTCATTAATAATGACGTCATAGCTCCTTGATGCACCATCGTTCAATGATGCTTGAGTATGCTTAAGTTTATGCAATAATTAAACTCTGCACCATAACACAATGGGCCGACAGACTCGGTTTACAAATGTTGTAATTGTTGTAAACGGTGCACTTTCCAAATAAAAACAAGTTTTTATTTGGAAAGTGCACATTTTACAACAATTGTAACATTTGTAAACCTTAATTTGACAGTTTACAACTACTTTAACATTTGTAAACTACGCCCATTGTAAACTGAAGTGACTTATGCATGGATGTGGTAATACTGTCATTTGGCAAAGGTTAAGTACTGCATGTTGTATTGGACAATTCACAGATACAACTGTGTGCAGCATTGATAGTGCAAGGTAGACGATGTGTGGAACATGTGTAGGGTAAAAACTTTGTGGTGGTATGTTTTTTTATGACGCAATGCTGTTTAAAAATATATAACTATAACATTTTTGATGGTGGGTAATATTTAAAACACACTTGTAATATCTAGTAATTACATTCACCTGTATTATAACAGTTCTATTTGCTATAAAATTGATAAATATTTTGTTTAAAAACATTTCGTCACACATATTTTTGGGGTAATAAATTAACTCAAATCGTTTTGAAATGTTAACATAGTGATACTGCACAATTTCTATTGTTATTAAATCTCTGTGTAACAATTGAAAAAAGTTACGTTTTACATTTTGAAAAGTGATATAGTTCAGTAAAATATGTTGGTTACTATTTTAGTAAAATAAAATAATCTAATTAGATGACCAATTACTATTTGATTCTGAAGGTTAGGTTTCAATTTCATAATTTGTCTAACGTTATTTAAATCCTATAATAAGTAAACATGTCTTAGCCATTATAATTTGATGTATATTTAGAAGTTAGTTTGTTATATGTCCAGGTAGAGGTATTAAGTCCTTATTTAAACATCAACGCAAACAGTATTTAGTTTGATTTATGCAAAATTTAGATAACTTATACACATTGTGCATTGTGTATTATAGCGTTTCAACGAGTTATGCAAACTGTAAAGAACTATCACGTTTTTGAGATCATACAAGTATGATTCACCATTTTGTCCAGTAGCTAACATGCATTTGTGCATTTTGGTATATGCAGTTCATATGTTTGTTTCTTCTGCGCTTGTAGTTTCTTTTTTAAAAAGTCTTCTCGAATGTGATTTAAAACTCGTTTTGTAACTATACTTACAAAAAGTAAAATATGTGCTATCTTTGTTTGAATTTATAAAATATTTTAATAAACCTAATGTTGAAAAATAGAAATCAGTTTTCAATTGGACTAAAACTAGAATCGATATTAATATTAAAAATATATATTTGTTTAAATTTATTTTTTCCGAAATCATAATTGCATCTAAAACCTATATGACTAAAATTAAAAAGTTTTGATCATGTGGCAGCTTGTTCGCTAGGTCTTAGAAAGTGATTTTGAGAAAGTAAGTTCGTTGTGCGTTTTTTTTATTATAAATGGAAAATTATTTTTATAGTTCATTTATAATTGTATAATGTAAACAATTTGTTGACTTATATGACGTACATGTTTTTTGTTAGGGTTGCCTGCATATAGTTTATTGTGTTTGATCTGTTTATGGTATTGATAAAAGATTGACATTCTATAATTTCACTTTAGTTTACAAATTCAACACTGGACTGGTAAGTTCGGTTTACACATGCAGCACAACAGGCCCCCGTTTCACAAAGACGTTATAACTTTACGACGTCGTAAACTATATCACTGGGTTAATAGATTTGGCCTACAAATGCAAAAAAATGGTTGTAAACTGTGCACTTTTCAAAGAAAAACAAGTTTTTCTTTGGAAAGTGCACCGTTTACAACCATTTTTTTGCATTTGTAAACCGAATCCACAAACCAAGTGACATGGTTTACGAGGTCGTAAAGTTATGACGTCTTTGTGAAACGGTTACCAGACGTCCTTCCGATGTATGTCCAACATTATGGAAACAAACTTAGTATTTTAAATACCGCACAGTTCACATCGATATTGGCTTTTGTGAATCAAGCCTAATTCCCAGTACAATATACAAAAATTAGATCATTTGTAAGATATAATTACATGAGGGCTACTTTGACCTCATCATATACTATTAACAGATGACATATACCCACTTGGTAACCTTCTATCAGTCTCTGACAGTGATAAAAGGGAGATTTCATTCTCCCAATTCGTAATGACTTATTGATGCGATATGATGAGTCTGTTTCATTCCCGTAAAACACGAGACCAATAGACTCAGATTACAAATATCAAATTTGTCTTAAACTTTGATTTATGCAAAGATCAAAAGTCTTATTATAACTTACATGTGTCCCCCAAATATGTTGTAAACTGTGCAGTTGCCAAAAAAGTGTTATTTTGGTTCAGTTTACAATAATTTTACATTTTTTATGGCTAAAATTGTTGTAAAATGATTACTTTCTCAAAAACAGTTTTGTTATTCTACAGGCACACGATAGAATTTGTAAAACCCAAGTTTTTGTGAACTTTGCACTTTGAAAAAATGTTTAACTTTAAAAAGGGCTCATTGTTTAAAATTTGCTTTGTGAAAGGTTCAAAGTTTATATTAATTAAAACTTCTTTTGAATTGTAAAAAGCACTGTAAACTGTGTATTTTACAATGAAAAATACATTTTACTCCGAACGAACACACTTTACAATGATATTATTATTGTAAACCGACCTTATTGGTCCAGTGACAGGATATATCAAAGGGGACAATAAATTTCACGACCTCTGATTTCAACCGACCTACTAAATATACTCGGTCTGCTGTTTTGCGTGATCCTCATTACACAAATGTGTACCACCATCCTCTAGAGGAATCTGCTGTGAAGTGAAGTAATTTCGAACATGCGTCTGAATCTTAACAGTGTCCCGTTTCACAAAGTCCTGTAAATTCACGACTTTGCATACGGTGCCACTGAACCAATAGGTTTAGTTTACAAAAGTCGAAAATGGTTGTAAACTATGCACTTACTAAAAACAAACAATTAGAAAGTGAGCATTAGAAAAAACATGTATAGACATTATTCAGCGAATTTCTATTGGTTTGAGAAGATTTCTGATGGAAATCTCCTCAAACCAATGGAAATCCGCTAAATAAGTTCTATACATTTTGTGCCAGTGTAGATTACAACATATGTTTGGCGTTTGTAACCAAACCTGTTCAGGACTGATACAGTTTACGACGTCGTAAATTTGCGATGTCTTTGTGACACGACGTCTGAGTGCCATCACATTGCAATGACACCGCATATATCAAACACCCCATTATATAGCTTGATGAGTCACTAGAAGTGTCGACTGGTCTCATATAGATGAGTTTCCGTCTAGAGTAAAGTCATCGTTGGCAGTGAAGTGTCGATTATCTCTTCCCGACTGTGTGGCAATATGTATCTGTGTCTTAGTCTCGTGTTCATCTGAAATAAACCTTTAAACCTATATTTTGGTATCCATTTGGAAGAAACTAATTAAACCACTTTACCACAGAATCGGTTTTCAGTACATGCAACTTATATATTTAACCATGTTGCCACAGGATTGGTTTTCAATACATGCTTATAAACCATGTTGCTACAGGATTGGTTTTCAATTGTTATGTCATATAGTCATATATGTCATAGTTTGAATTTGTGTTTAAAACAAGTATTGTGCTCTAAACGTTATTAACAATAATATAAAACCACTAAAATCAACTTGTGTTATTGCACTTTGAAATATTTTGAATATAATTATTATGTTTGTAAATATGTATTTTGCATTTCAGGATAAATTGTCTGTTTACAGAAGCAGTTATGTTTGTCAAATACAATGTTAATTTTCTGTGGTACTTTTACCCAAAGAGCGCATTTGGTTTTATGTTGGTAAATTTAGTATCGCAAAGATAAAACCAAACTCAGCTTGTTATATGTTTATATAACGAACAATTTAAGGATTGCGGCTTCTTAAATTGTAAAACACAACGTTTCTGGGCTAGCTCAGAAACGTCGTGTTTTACAATTAAATAAGCTGAAATCTATAATAATTCATGTCATAATTACACCAACGTCTAAATGCATATTTAAAAGAGCTCCTAAATTACCATTATGGACCACGTTACAAAGTTAAGGTTTTACCAGCATATTCATGATTGCTTTGGACACTGGAATTAACATATAATGTTTAAAACACAGTGTGAAGGCTCAGCGCTCTAAGGGTTAATAAGATGCGTAACCACAGCCATCCTGGCTGCAGTTTCACAAAGGTGTCGGAATGCCATGACCTCAATCTATAGCACATATGACAATTGTTTCGCTTTTCAAATACCAAACTATTTGTACATTGTACTCTTTCCAAAGCAACAATTGTTTTTCCTTTTAACGGTTAACAATTTACAACGAATGTGGCGTTTGTAAACTAAGCATTTGGTCCAGGGCCCCGTTTTACGAGGACTTCATAACTTTACGAAGTCCTAAACCATGTCACTCGGTTAATGGATTTGGTCTACACATGCAAAAAATCCTTGTAATGTGTGCCCTTTCCAAAGACAAACAAGTTTTTCTTTGGAAAGTGCACACCTTACAAGGACCAGAATCTATTAACCGAGTGACAAGGTTTAGGACGTCTTAAAATTATGACGTCTTTGTAAAACGGGACCAAGGCATTGTGGCTACGAGATTATTACTTTTTGAGGCTTTTGTGAAACCCGGCCTGGCTCTATGCAGTTCAGCCTTAGTCGTCTACCAGACCCTTCTGTAGCACTGAATCTGTCAGAGGGTCTACATTCAAGAACAGTTTCAGTTTTCTACACTGCAATGAGTGTATATTTTAAGTAAATAAACTGTAGTCACACCTATCAAAGACTTTTTAATGTTTATGTTACAGAAGTATATCAGAGCAAATTGGTTGTATTACCAGTTAGATTACAAAAAGTGCCTGTAATACATGTTAAACAACGAAAATTCCTGTGACATTTAATAAGATTTAATGCAATGTTACGTTTTTTAACCAAATCTGAAACGATTTCGGTTTGCAACAGGTAAATGACTCCTGTCAGTGCTTGAATGATTTAATTTGCCATATTGACTTAATAAAATGCACGATTCCATTAAAAGATCATAAAAATTCATGAAAATGCCAAAATGTCAATTCACAAATCAGTTGCATGTGTGTCCACCTATGGTTGCAATGCAAGCAACACATCTTTGTCTCATGGAATGGGCCAGGCGTAGCAAAGTCCTGTGGGATGTCTGTACATGAATGCTAGAGCATGTTTCGAAGTTCCTGGTGTGTCTGTGGAACACGTGGTTGACGTTGAAGAAGCCGATCCAGGCCATCTCACATGTGCTTGATTGGTGAGACATCACGGGAGCGAGCCGACCAGGGGATAACATTCATGTTAATTTGTTGAAGAGAATCCCTAACCCTTCCCGTGGGGCTCCCGGAAATGTCCGGGTCAGGCTAATAGCCTGACCCGGATATTTCCGTGAGACCCACGGTAAGGGTTAACAAGCCGAGCAATATAAGGCTGGGTGTTGTGATGTTGAAAGGTAATGTCTGGGCTATGACGACGCAAAAACGGTAGAACAACAGGGCTGATGATCTCAACGCAGTAGCGCTGTCCATTGAGATTTCCCTCTACCACTATCAAACGGGTCCTCTATCTAGTTGTAATTCCACTCCATGCCATAACGCTGCCGCCCCCGAACTGATCTTGGTCAATGATCCAATGACTGACGTAATGTTTAGTTTTAGTCGGTACACTCGAATCCGTCTATCGCAGTGGCTGAGATGAAAACGAGACAAGTCAGTGAATAGAACTTGTCCCAACTGCATGGCTGTCAAGCTTAACTTCTGTCTGCACCACTGTATACGAACTTGGCGGTGGTTTTCTGTCAAAATAGGATGTCTGGTGGGTTTATATTGCGACATTTCGCACATCGTAGGCGGCGATATACTGTTTGAAAATATAATCGTCGAAGGCCAGGAATGCTTGGTGCAGTTACTGTTGCTGACTGGAATCGATTTAGTAGATGTGCTCTTCGAATCAAGTTGTTTTGTCGATTATTAGTTAGGAGTGGACTGTCACTCCGAGGATGGTTTATGATTACATTCTTCTGTTGCCAACTTTGCCATAAACACCAATTGTTGTTTTTGTGGACCTTAAATTATCTTAAACATTATGTTAAAACGATTCTTCTTCATACTTCATACTAATAGCTTCCTGACGCTCAGCCTTGACATTTGCCTAATGTTGAATAAATGCGTAATTTTGTTGTTTAATTGAGTGGGTGTTGTCAGTCCGATGCTAAACAATGTATACGCATATGTTAATAAACCCATTTGTCGGTAGTGAAATGCATGAGGCTTGCATAAAAGTCAACTTTCAAATGAAATACATGCCTTTCTGTAGCAGTTGCGATTCTGTGACTTGATTCCATACATCTACTACAATATTAAACCAAAACTGTACTTGTTTGCAATATACACTAAAATATTGGTGGTACAAGAACATTTGCTGTTGAGTATATTTGTAACATGTAATCCGGTGGGGTAGTGTAACTGTTAGAGCTCTAGATCAAGATGCCGTAAGTTCTAATCCCTAAGGAGGTCCTGTGTTATTCTCTTTTTAAATAACATGCCAACATGCAGCGAAGATATAGTGCAATGATGTGACATAGTTTTATCTCTGAACATTGCAAGTACTAACATGAGGTTAAAAATACCTGCAATTATTGATCCAGTCATTTTTCCTTCCACATATCTGCGAGGTAGGTAACATGGACATGGTGATGAACCTTAAATCACTCATTCATATGAAACAATTTCAACTTTATGGCAATAAGATATTTCTACTGACCTTATAGTATGTTGTGTATTTACTTAACTATATCCATGCATCTCGTCAGTAACTAGGGTAGAATTAGAACCTGCGAAACTCACAGTTTTCACTGCATCACATCACACAAGGCTTTTTCTCAATAAGACTTTCAAAAATCCTAGACAATACACCTTACCGCCGTGAGATTACCGAAACATTGTTTAAAAGGCAGTTAAACCCACCTCACGCACCATTTATGTCCCTGTCCTAACAAAAATACGTGTGTTACGACCAAGGCTGTTATCTGTGCGTCTTTCTCATTAACACATTACACTCTCGAAAAAAATGTAAAGAACAATTCAGCAGATTTCTATGGGTTTGATGAGATTTCCTATGGAAATCTCATCAAACCCATGAAAATCCGCTGAATAATTTCTATAAAAAAATGGACCAGTCACATCATAATACACTAGATACATGAGGATTTGTTTTAGATTATGTAGTACATTTCGTTGGTTTTACAGAAAAGGAATGGTACAGCACATGACGCATTATGTGTGTTTAAAGTATAAAATACTAGCATTAGAATAAAGTACACATATATGTGAATAATACAAGGGCGGTGTGGGTAGCTCACATGCAATGCAACTATCTTAATAACCAATTCTTTTAGGAACATTTAGAAGTTGTGGTACATAGTTTAAGATTTCTTGGATGTCAACTTTGTTAGTAAAATCACCTGCTGAAGGAACACGCATATACCCCGAAACGTCGTGAACTTACAACAAACCAGAAGTTAACATCCAAAAAATCTTGAACTATATCTTAATGGTATACGCATGATAGCGATTACTGAGAATAATAAATAATACTGTTGTCACGACCAATAAAAACAACTCTTTTTGCAGCATTGCCCAAGCTAACATAAATGTAATTGTTAAATTTGACAAGATTTTTTTTGATTCGTATAATGAGCACGCGATATGGTAATTTATGTGTAATCACTTGAGTAATTTCCTTAAAAACTCTTACAATGTAGCTTTTTGTTTTTAAAAAACCCTAAAAACCTTAACATTGACCTTTCTGTGCCGATGAAAGCTATCCTTTGATAATTCATTGACAAAATTTCCCAAGGGGATTTGTAAAAACAAACTAATCTCAGAAGACATTTTCAACAACCTTTTGTTGGATAAAAGACAAATCTATGTGACCACACTGGGAATAGAGGTTATCAGGTGCCCTTTGTCACCAGGCTCGGACTTCGACACTTACAAACAACATTAAACCGTTAACCATATCCAGGAGTCATTGTGACAAACCAGGGCACCGTTTCACAAAGCCGTCGTAAGTTTACAGCATCGGAAACCATGTCACTGGAACAATGGGTTATGTTGACACATGTCAAAAATCGTTGTAAACTGTGCAGTTTCCAACGAAAAGTTTGATTTCTGAAAAAGTGCACAGTTTACACTCTTTTATGGCTTTCTTTGGTCAAGCCATTTAGGATGTCTCAAATTTACGCTGATTTTGTGAAACGATACCCTGAGCACAAGACAAAGAGACTTTTACATCCGTCACACAGACGTCATTGGTTCATTTATACCGTCACACATGATAAACCAGACACTGAGACCTGATGTATAATACATGAAGCCAATCAATATAAAGGTACATGTCTTCATCGTCGTCTTTGTTACTGGAGTCTGTCGTTTCATGGACCGTAGCGATTGACACACGAGTCATATTTCAAAACGTTAATGTCGTTCTAATAAAAGAGAATAGTCTATTACCTTGCGTTGTTGAGTCCCGGACGGTACTCACCCACGCAAAGGTACAGAATATTCACATGGTCAGATAGTGTAATCCCAAATATATCATATGTATGTTAGTTTTATTTTTATAATTTTTTATTGCTGTTACGCAGAAGGGTTAAGATCGTTACATATACATGTATGAATATTTCAATTTCTGAGAAGCATTGCTATTGTTATTCAACATTCTCTTTTAAATACATTGTCGAAGAATGACCCCATTTATATAGGAATATGGATCCTAAAATAAACAGGTGTCCTCTGAATGAATGAAACAAAACGTACGATGAATATAAAGGAAACAGTTTACAACATGACTAACCCCACCAGTTATTACTTCAAAACATAGATAGCCTCACTGCCTAAACTCCTGCAATGTGTATTGCCGATATCGGCTGTTCGTTGTTTTAATAATTTCCTTTGTCTTCATACTAACTTTTGAAGCAGTGGATAATTCAGAATATCTATATTGTTATTATATCAATAACTGTTGCACTATAACTGTACTGGCACACAAACCCAGTGTCCATTTCTGCCAATTAGAATCTGTCCTCAAATCAATTTTAGGCTAAGTTAATCGTAGGTGTTAACATATAACAATGGTGAATATGTTCGGGTTTAATGCCGTTTTCAACAAATTTTCAGTTATATCGCGGCGGTCAAATTGTACAGCAGGGAATCACCTCGGCTGGTACTGACGAACCAATGGTGATGCTAGCATTGCACCTTATCCTCACAGGCCTGTAGAACAGTTCCCTACTGCAAGAAGTGATGCCAAGCTCTCGGAATATTGTTATGTGTATGTTTGTCTGCTTGTACCAGATCGGGTATTTCATTGGTTTTTAAAGTGCCAGCTCACGGAAAGATTATGTCACAGTTTACATAAATATCTCACTCAAACACATTATACCGACTCCGAGCCATCCAGTCCTTACGACAAACCATCGCAAGAGTGCAACTTTTATAACGTCTTTTGATCTGACGCGGCTTGGGATCAAACCACCGGCCTACCGCACTCTCTGTTTTCTGAGCAGACGCTCAAACCACTACACCACGGAGGCCGGTTATATAACATTAGAATACGACTGTCGTACAACAGTCGTAAGTCCATAATAAGAAACACCTGCACATTTTTCAAACATCACTTACGATCGGCTTAACACTAAAATCGCTTTGAGGAACTGGTAAGACAAATTTGGAATTTAGTTCAGTCTCTAACGTTACTGTATATATATCTTAAAGCAACATATAATGGGGATATAATTAATGTCTCAACAGTAGTTATTAAAGTTTACTGCAATTTACAACTGTGCTGTCTTAAAGTTGAAATGCTATTTCAAAAACAGCCTATCCTATTTGCTCAACAGCCGAGTTAATATCAAGTTGTACTCTGAAAACAATGTCTGATGCTATGAGCGCTCTTTGTGTACTAAGTTAATAGTCGTTTATCGCTATTTCCAAACTAAATTCCAAATATTGACTTAGTAAACATTATATTAAGAGAACAGTAATCTAATTATCATTACATTGACATATTCAATGTCGAAATCAAGATATAATTACACTTCAAAGTGTAAATGATTTATTTTCGGCATTGTAGACAAAAGCATAATTCTCTTTCATTAACATTTTTAAATTCCCGATTGTGATGAATTGTCACGCGAATATTTTTGCATATTTAACAATGGAAACTCATTATGACTGATCAATGCCTTGCATATCAAACCCAGAACACATTATGTGAGAGGTTTGTGATATTACATAATAGTATGCCTCATGTATTGAAATCCTGTTGATAATATGATGAACAACCATTGAGTAATTAATCATACCTTCATCTTATGCTAACATAAACTAGAAATATATAATTAAGTCTTATTAATTTTCTCAATAGTAATGAAGTATTAATAAACATCAAGAGGCATGTGCCA
>JAULCD010033420.1:0-12510 GCA_032361085.1 Calliostoma canaliculatum | reverse complement strand
ACCTAAGGTTTAAATACATGTGAATCAATAACAAACATAACATACGTGTTTTGAAAACAATTTATGTATTTTGAATATTATACATTTTACTATTTAAATGTCATCCCCTGAATAACCTTGCCCTATAATTGAAACCATCGGGGTATACAAACAAACTTTCTAGTAAGTTTATTTATGACTTGGTTAACAGGTTATGTGACAAATATACATAATTCTCGGTTGAAACTGTGAAACTTCTAGGTCAGTAGATCCTTCGGGTTATGCAGGAAGTGAAACTCATCTCTCCTCCAATAATTGTTGTAAACTGTGTACATTCCAACGAAAACTTTCTGACACTTCTACAGCAAACCACTAAAATCCAACAGTGAGTCGAAAAGTACAGCGTTTTTTTCCACCAATTATTCGTAACAATATTGTATGTGAAACTGACGCAGACATAGTTAATCTATTTCATGATTATTTTTGTGAACCCCCACATTAAATGTGATCTGTCAGTAGGGAATATTGTTCTCTTCCAAGAAGAAGTATTTGATGTACTATTGTCAGTTGATGTTACTAAAGCAAATGGCCCTGACAGTATACATGTACGCAACAAATTTTTAAAATGATTGCAAAAAGTATAGCTCTATTTATCACAAAAATAGACTTCAGAGATCAATATTTTGTGACTTATGGAAAGATGCAAATGTATTGCCCATTTCAAAAAGGGCAGTATAAATTGCTGTAACAGTAATAGACCAGTTTCTCTAACATCATGCATGAGCAAGGTATTTAATTAATGCATTTTAAAATATGTTTTTAACTTTTTAAGAGAACATAATATACTAACAAAATTACAATCGAGTTTCATACCAAGATATTAATCTGCTTGTCAACTTACTTGTACACAGAAATAACTTTTGCTTTAGATATTGGTAAAGAGTTTAGGGCAGTATTTTGTAATATAAGCAAGGCCTTTGATAGGGTGTGGCATAAAGGGTTGTTATCTAAATTAAACGTTTATAGGATTAAATTGTTTGAGAGGCATTTTAGATGTTGTAAGTACTGAATATGACAAACTTTATGGATAATCAACTTCTTTATTGCACAGTAGCTACGTTTCGGTATAGATTCTTATATCGTTTTCAAGCTAGGGTATAGTTGTTGTACAGCAGTATATATGTAGGACATAAGTGGTTTACAATAAATTGAGTCGTAGTATTTAACAAAGATAACAAAATGAATAATACATGAGATTAACAGATACAAACAATGGGAGTGTACACCAGAAGGCCAAATGAATAGGATTACAAACGAGGGTTAACAAGGGTGTGAGTGAAGCCAGGAGCAGGATTAATTAGTTGTGTCGAGTCTGACTGGATATGATTGAAATGTCTCTTTTTAGCCTTCTGCTTTTGAGCATGCTAGGACCTCTGGTTCTCATATTTGTTCCCGCACTTTGTATGTCGTGCAGCTTTGTTTAATTTAAAAGTAACTTCAAATCCTTCTCCACTGTCTAGTCTCATGATATTGGTGTCTTTGATAAGCAATTGATTTTACTCCCAAGATGTTTGCAGCAAACGGTTTTTAGCCACTTTCCTTCTCAGTTTTCCTATATTTTCTGGGATGAACACGTTTTTCATCGTCTCCTGTTGACTAATCACAGACAGTACTGGCGCCTGAGGACACTGTTTTTCTAAGAATGTACCTTCATCAGGACCTAAAGTTGTTGCACATTTTAGATTTTTTTTTACTTGTGTTTGCTACAATCTCATTAAAACCAGACCTTTTTTGTGTTGTGATGCTGTTGACCTCTATATGGAGCAGCGCAATGCAACAAAATGTCTAGTTTTAATGGAATTGGGTTTGATATTGTACTTACATTTTTCTTATTTCTTTTTTATTGCAAGTTATAATGACACATGCAACTATCTACGTCTTAATACAATGTGTCATCGTCACAGCGACCATGGCGGCCATACTGAAATGTTCAGATTATAAAGGCGACTTGTTTCGTAATGGACAAAAGTATGTACCAAGTAAGAACGACCCGTGCAATGTGTGCACATGTGAGAGGGGATTCCCCTTTATGTGTCGAATGATGCCGTGTCCAGGCCCTCCAAAGGACTGCAAGCATCTAGTACATGCAGAGGGATGCTGTAAATATCTATGTCTGGACAAATTCCTGAGGAAACCACCACCAAAACAAATAGGTAAGAAATAGAAGGATATCTCATATTAACACCATTATCTGTCATCGTGTAACGTCTGTGAAAGAAGCGACTGTGAGTGCGATATCATGCTTAAGCATGAAACAAGCTCTGAATGCAGCAAAAATACAATCGCGTCGTCGCATTTAAAAACTTGTTAAATGTTATACCCCCATTTCACTAAACTACACGATAGTTACTGATTTCCTAGTATTGAAAACTCGTCTGAAATCGCAGTAAAACCGTGAATTAACCGTAGTCGTGCATAAGTCTACTGGTAGTGATCGGCAAGATACGTCAGCGTGTCTGTATAGTCGGGAGGCAAATTGTGCATCTTTGAGCATGTTTAATATCATGAGCTGATTCGAGAACATCGTAAATTGACCGTAAGTCAATCAGCATAACCGTAAATCTGTCAGAAGCTAACCGTAAGGGCGATCGTGAACAATCATGATAATCGTATGTCACCCGTAAAAGACATGTGTCATACTTTCACGGTCGTAAGAACCATGTAACACTACCATAAAGACACGATCGACCACGGTAGACTCCTGATTTGGTATTGTAATGGTCACATTACTAATAAAAACCAAGCTGACTCTGCCACAGTTTGACATGACTATGCCTGACTTTACTGGATTATGCTGTCGTATGACACCCGTAAGGCATGACTGACTAATGATGAACTCCCGATAGAGCCCCGGCACTTCCTGACGAGTTGATGGTTATAAAAGACGAACAGCAAATTCAAGACAATATTAAACCGATACTGACTTACACTGCATCCAACTTTGACTTATACAGAGATGCCCAGAAAATAAAAGCTCGTTCGTCTGGAAGGGGGAGAGGGAAGAAAGTTAGACCTCCAACTTTCACCATTGAAGACAGCCAAGAAGCTCCTCCAACCAGTAGTCTGACCTCCATACTACCTGAAGACCTTGAGATACTAGCACCATCCGGGTTTTACTCACAGCACGTCCTGAGAGTCCTGTAAAGATGAATGTCCGTGTGGTAGTCAAGCTCACACCAAAACAAGAACAGGACATGGTTGAATTCATTCAAGTCAACCCCTGCCTCTAAAACAAGAAGCTTCGTGATTAGTGGAACCAACCCTCAATGAGCTACTGTGACACCAACAAGCCTAGAAGTTGGAGAAGACAGGAGCCGAGATAAAGACCTGGTAAAACAGTACAATGCCAGGTTGGGTCGTCGACCAAGTGGTGATGCATGGACTCGTTCAGCTTCTTCTGCCCCCACAACGTAAAGGTCTCACAGTGGAATGTTGTGTTGCTGAAGTCCAATGTAGCTGCCGTTTGGGGCATGCTGATACTCAGGAGCCCCATCCATCTACATCAACTGCATGGATGAGTACATCCTCTCAATCCCGGAGGAAGACCTGCCATTAATACAGCTGACCCCAAATTTGATGAAACCTCACTCCACTCCATCAGCGGAAATGCTGAACTTGAATCAATGTAAGCCAAGCAAGACAACCTCATAACGATGTCCAAGGCCTTTTTAACACTATAAGATAAGAGAAACATTTACTGCAACTGGGTGGTGACCGTCCTACATAAGGGACCTGTACTGGGCGACCAAGCGTGATATATAGAGTATAGTGGATCAGTACAGAGGGAGGCAGGAAACTATAGAATTGGCCAATCTCCCCTATCAAAGCGAACCTTCAGCATTTTGCTAGGCCGCTACACGTTGAGGAGCAGCAGCAACCACAGCAGCCACAGACCCAACTACCAAGGTCACTGAGCTGCCCACCCGTGAACTGTACCAGCACCCCTGCCACTACCACAGCAAATAAAGACATATCAGACCCCTCCTTCTGAAAGTTGATCTGTCTTATTAGAAACTATGCAGATGCTGATGATACTTTAAACACTCCTCAGTGCCCACACGACTAGGATAGCAACACAAGGTCACAGTGACGACAAGTGAGACTTAGATTTGTGCTTTCTGAATTGTTGGTGAAATGTGAAAGAGACAGTTGTGAAAGAGAAACTTATTTTGTTTGTTGTAATATTTTAAATATGTAAATACATGTATGTTGGTATGTTATGTACTTGCACCTACCTTACTATTGAAATATAGGTTCAAGTACTCTTTTTTAATTTGCTTCAGGGGTATCTCTGTTGGAACCCACTACAGCTGTTGGTTTATGCATATTAGCGTTCTTATGTCACCAGCTATTGTGTTGTGTTTAGTAGCATCCTGGTCCGATGCATCATTATGTACCCAGTGTACCTTATGTGCATAATGTTATGGAGACACACAACAGAATCTACCATATTCTTAACCACTTCAGGTCCCTGCTGCAACGTTGTCAAAAATACTTTCACCGGTTTGCAAGTATACCAAATGCATTCTCAACCACGCTTCTTGTCCTTAAAATCATGTAGTGAGTTACCAGTTTAAACTCTGTCAGACTCCTTCTCAAGAAAGGCTTCATGAGATATGTACAGAGGGCAAAAACATCATCTCCAAGTATGAAGTAAAATATATCAATGTCATCGTTTGGCAGTGGCTTAGGTAGGAAACATATGTTGCCGTCTTCTATACACTCCTTCAACTCAGTTGACACATTGGTTATCTTGGCATCAGACATGTGCCCCATGCCCCCAACGTCCACTCACACAAACTTGTCATCGACAAGAGCTAGCAAGACAATAAAGAAAAATCTCTTATGATTGTGGTAGAAGTTCCTACTTCCAGGGAGCGCATGATTGGCGATATGTTTTCCATCCAAGGTACCCAGAGCAGGGAAAGAAATCTGTTAGAATTCTAAGTGGATGCTCTTCTATTCCTCTGCTGTGACAGGACAGGCGATGACTTCGTCCTTGTAGTGCTGCACGATGGCTCTGCATACCGCTGGGATATAGTTGGCTGTGATGTGTCTGCACACCCTGAAGTGGTAGGGTAGGGAGGGGTACTTGTCTCTAGTTGCTAAGTGCCTTATGACCACTACTAACTTGAGGTCATGATGCATGGCGTTTGTGTTTTTCTTAGTCAATGTAGGACCCATAGCATTGAGCAACTCATCAAACATACCTGGAGGTAGACGCAGATAGTTGAAGAAGGAGGTTGTGTCTTTAAATCTGAGCTAAGACATGAGGGTGTCATACTGGCCAAAGTGCAATCTTCTTTTGACTCTCTACCAAAGATAAACCCCAAAATATTTTCATTTACTTCTGTGCCTGTTCTTTGCTTGGTTGCCTCTGTATGTCAGGATATCTCTCTTAATCTCGCGGTACTGATATTGGAGCAATAGTTGAAGCTTTAAAGATGAATCTATGATCTGCTTTCTGGTTGATATTTAATATGAGACTGATAATAGGCTATAATCGGGGCCTTTTATAGTCCATTTTAGGTGTCAATTTGGCTATTTACTATAAAGTACTTGGGATTTATGTGTATTATAATCAGGTATAATCGACTGTATTCGGCTTAATTCATAGTGTGTCAGAAACATCCTGTGAATTACGTAAATTACACGGCATGATATTGGGAACAATTTGAACTTTAATTGGTGTATATCGTATATAGGTACATCGCAGTGGGAACAGCACTAACTCATAACCAATTGGCATTAACCAAGAGAAGGTCGTCGTAGGAACGGGTATCATATCGGCTATGTATCATAACCTATCCGTAGAAAAACTGTATTTACATAAGTATACCGTAAGTCACAAATAGCACAAAAATTTAAAATATATACATAAAATTTTCCCGGATTACAGCTAATTTAATGGTAAGTGAGGATTGGGGGGATAGGGGGGAGTTACATGGTCAAACATCGTACAGTGACATGGGGACGTGTCCTCAATTCAGTGCAACACTGTCTTTGACGAAATTGTCCTCAACGCAGGGTAGTTGTCATATTTTTATTTTCCTTTTTTTCATAATACTTATTATATAAACATACTTTGGCTACTTGCAACACAAGTTAATGAACATTTTTATCAAGGCAAACGCCTAATTAAGTCCTGAAATTTTCTTTGTACCTTTGTCAAGCAATCAATAAATGTTTATGTGGCACGTTCGCCAATGATATCATCATGCATGTAGTTTATATTGTGGACAAATACAACAACACAGATATATATTATTTGATTCACTTTTTATTTACTAGATGTTGACATATTTTCAAGTCTATGGAACAATGATGATAACTATTACTATAGTTTTTTTCTTGGAGGTTTGCCTACATAAAATTCTCAAGATATTGATTATAAAACATAATCTAAATGTATGCTACTTGTATGTTAGACAGTCAAAATGTTGAAAAAATACTTTGTCAATTGTTATTAATAATCCAATACATTTTAAAAACTACCTGTATATATATTTAAATGTATTCTTCTGCTTTTATATCTTGTGCGGACCGGGTTGACCGATGACAACTCTTGCAGAGGATCAATTTATTCGTACTTTAGCCTTGATAAATTGTGTCATAAGTGCTAATCAGATTAGAGCTCGACAGTCTGTAATAAACAGATTATGGTCCAGATATCGTGCTACACATTGTGTTAACGATAAACAGCACCCGGGTCGACATGTGACAATTCGTGCAGAGGCTCATTTACACCCTCGACGTTTCATAATATAATTATCTTCTATTAATTATTTCAAATAATCAACATTTTTTTTATAAAGAATCAACATTTTTTTAATCAATATTTTCTTTGTGGAAAGATCTCGTAGACAGTGGGAGGGGAACAGCAAAGTTAACTCCCATAGTAGCGGATGAAGAACAGTTTGCTTGGAGGTTAACAAAGAGACCAATGTCTGGAGTTTGGGAAGATGTAGGTACGATAGTGGAGGCAAGTCTTTTACCTTGTGAACCTGGAGAATAGTGGCCTGTAACCAAAAAGAGGATAGTGTTGCATAAAATCTCTGGTCTTGAATATGCTAGCTATGAAAGGAAAAACCGTTGGAACGACTTATCTCTCATATGCGAGCGGTCGAACATAGACATGCAAGTTTTTTGTGAGACACAAACGGAGAACATCTATATCATCCAGACAAAGGATCGATAAAACAGAAAGGGAAATTAAAAATTCTGTCATGACCTGGGAGCTAATTTTTACCCAGGAAACGACCCGGAAAACCAAGATGAGCACCTCTGTGATTTCTCTGTTTAAAAACAAACTCTGCTAACATCCACAGCGAGGATTACTGAACTGTAGTCGTAGTGGTAAAACTCAACAAAATACATATCTAGAGTGAGAGGAAACTCGAAAGACATTCCTCTATGGGTTCGTATACATTACTGTTACAGTGGTCGAGTACAAGGAAAAGGTCCCAAGCCGACAGCCCGAACCCTACATTCGATATTTTATCACAAGGAAAATTAAGGGGTGCTCCAAAATTGGTGTAGACAAAGTAGACCATCGTGACACCTAGCAAGCAGGTCATAAAAAGCCTTACAACAGATGTGTCAAGCCAGAAAAAACCCACAAATCAGTAGATTGTAAGGCTGACAGAATAGATCTAGGAGAACCCAGAGCATGGGTAAGGCGAACCCTAGTTCTTGGCCAATGAGACATAGTAGTGGGATCGGGCATAGAGAGAGAGGAACATAGTGGTGGAAAAATTCACCTGTCATTTTGTCACTGAACAGATAACCAAATCTGATCTAGGACAGGTCTAAGGCTGACCCGTTTTGACTATTAGAAGGAAACAAGTTGACCTAGGATGCGAGTAGATCCAGAGTGGTACAGCTACAACCAACCGTTTAGCCCACCATGAAGGCTAATCCCAAACGAAGTGGACATAGGAAGTAGTAGGCCAAACTGAATGGTCGGTAGTCAGCTGACATGCAGACAAACGATGATAACTAAAATCCCTAAGAGTAGAATGCGCAAAAAAGCATCTTGTAGGTTGAGCTGATCAAAAGTTGTTGAGTGAACAATGATTAAAACATCGAGAGCAACCAAAAGGTGGTACACACCAGATAGTCATGGACAGACATTTGTCAAACATAAGTGAGTCATAGCTTATTTTTCAAGGAGAAGTTAAAAAACTGTATTGCTCATTGTGAAACACTTCGCACAGTCTATAATGGAATAGAATCAGTAAGTCACGAGGTAGTAATAGCAACATTAAATGTATGAATCAAGTCTTCTGAGACAGGAGGCAAAACAAGTGGATCTCATAGAATCTGCCTATGACCAGCCAAGGAAGTTAAGAAGTAATCGAAAATACAGTAGAGATATCCTTTCAACAGTCTGTCAAACAATCTATCTCTTGAGTTGTAAAGAGGGAGGCCGATCTTTGTAGGTATGTCACTCACAGAAGAAATAAAACTATAGTAGACTAGCACTGTTAAGTCCTAGATTTTCACTGTCATTCGAAGAATCGCCGTAAAGTCTACTTGAAATAGCTGTTAACCATTTACCTCCCGAGAAGGCCAAACTCTCAGTAAACAAACCATTACCGGAAGGTCATTCAGTAAATGAACGGACAATTGGGGAATAACAGTGACGCTAAGTTTTAATGAATAAATGGTTGATCACCTGAAGGTTGCACAGGATAGGATCTAAGAGTAGACGAATTCATCAACAACTGTTGCTGACTTAATCTAGAACTTTAATCAAATAAAGAGATGTCACAAGATGACAAAAGAAATACCCCTATCTTCGAATGGTCGTTTCTTCAACTTTCCTCTGTATAAAAACGCATATGCTCATGCTTCCTAGTGCAAGGGTAGTAAAGTGATGAAGTTTAACACTAGACTGGTAGCAAAAGATGAAACACATACACGAGAGTATGAGTGATCCATTCAGCAAGGAGTAGGTGATCTAAAATGATCCCTAGAATGAGCACGATCCCTCTAAGAATCACTCAGTGAAGAGTAGGAATAATAAGTTTGATCTCATCATTGTGAACAAACATAATAGAAGTTGCGATCCTAGCCCCAAAAAGAAACGCATAGCTGAAATCTGATTTTCAAAGTAGTTGTTTCGAAAATATTGCACGGAATGACTGTCAATGTTAATGTTAAGTGTGAATATAGCCCATACATTTATTCAACACACGCAAACACAACCTTTGGTGATTATTCGCCAAAACACAGCACCTTGAAAAAAGCTCAGTATAATCTGCATGTACAAAATCTGAAAGCATCCTGCACGTGCAAATACGGGTTCTGAATCGTAATACTGATAAGTATAAAAAGCCAGCAGTCATGTTGCGATTCATTCTTTGAAATTTCTGTATATGCGACCTTCAAGATGCCACGACTAAACGAAGAAAACAGAAACAGAGTCATTGGACACTTAAAAACTGGAGAAAGCCAGTCATCAGTTGCCAGACATTAAAACGTTAGGCAGAGTACGATTTCCCGTCTCTGGCAGCGCTACACGCAGCACAACTCGACCAGAGTTCGTCCTAGGAGTCGGAGACCAAGGGTGACAACTCCAGCTCAAGACTGCTTCATCTGCGAAATTTGACCGTCACTGCAGCGTACACCACAGACAATGTTCCTGGGCTGCGTACAGTCTCTGCTCGAACCATTAGAAATTACCTAAGAGAGCATGGAATCCAACCGATGCGACCACATACAGGACCTGTTCGCGACACGACCATCGTCATGCACGTCTTTAATGGAGCAGGATTGTTCGGCCATGGACCCTCTTGAACTAGAGGCGGTTTATGCTGTATTGAAATGATGACGGGATGCGGGTTTACAGGCGTCAAAATGAAAGCTATGCTCGACAGTGTTTTCGTGAGGTCTACAGACATGACGGCAGAAGTGTAAGGATGTGGGCAGGCATATCTGTGATATGCCAACAACAACATTACTGTACTTCCATGGCCTTCAAAACACAACCACAGACACGTCAACAGCTAGTCGATCGTTGCAGGATGAGTGGAGAAGAATTCCACAATGGCGGATCCGACGTCTTATACAGTCTATGCAGAACAGTGATTGATGCTCGTGGTGGTCACACCAGATACTGACTTTGTTACCATACCATCAAAAACAGAGACTCTCAATGCCACTTTGAATGACTGTATGTTTTTGGGGACACAAGTCACCTGTCACCTGTGTGTATTTTTATTGCTCTATTGTCGTTACTTTTTGTGTAATTTAAGTTAATAAAGCATCTCTGATGACACTGAATTTTCACCTTTTTTTCTTTTTTAGGCCAAAGTATTTACTTCGATCGTATGACTATTCCCATATTAAGTTGACTGATCCACGAACATATCAAAGAGAGCTCAAGTGAAATAACAATTTTGGAACAGTAATGATCGCTAAAGAAGCGTCGATCACTGTATCCTTCATAAAAAGCACACTCTCTTGGAAAATGATCACGATCTGAAAGGAACTGTTAAGGACCACTTTAGTATATGATCGAACGTCTGAGGGATGTTTGGTACCCAAATGATACCCTAAAGAACGATCCATAAACCAGCTATTAATATGGGAATTATCTAAAAACGAGCGACTATCCGAAGATGTATTATCAGGCAAAAGGGTCGCTGTGCAGACAAAACAGTAGACAACTGTCATTAACTTCTCAAACTTGACACATCTTTACAATCACCTTAGTTTTCACTAGCCGATAAAGCACAAGTCGTATACTTGTCATCACAGTAAAATTTAGACTGCTTTTGGTCTTGTAGAATGGTGAACATTTTCACAACCAAGTCTGAGCTTGCTTAAATTTTGAAGCAGAGCCTCACTTATTTGATCGTCTTCTAGTAGATGACTGTCCAGATAACTGGTCATGATCCTGTCAAGCAATATAAAGCCAGGCATTGTCATGTAGAAAGGTAATGCCTGGGCCATGATGACGCAAAACAGTAGAACAACAGGGTCGATGATCTTTCACAGTAGTGCTGCTCATTGAGATTTCCCTCTACCACTACTCTACCACTACTCTACCACTATCAAGCGGGTCCTCTGTGTTGCTCTAATCTCACCCAATACCGTAACGCTGCCAACCCTGAACCAATCTTCTTTCAGGACACAATGATTGACGTATCGTTCATTTTGACATCGTTACACTTGAATCAGTTAATTGCTGTGACGAGAGTTGTTATTGAATAAAACTTGTTCCCACTGCATTGCCATCCAGCGTATATGCTGTCTGCACCACCATATACATGCTTGTATGTTTACTGTGAATATAGGACGTCTGGTGGGTCTTCTGGCGTCAATCCCTTGCACTTGTGAGGCGCCGACGTATGGTTTGTGAATATATTCTTGGAAAGCCAGAGATGTTTCTTGCAGTGACTGTTGCCGGCTGGAGTAGATTTTGTAGAAATGAATGAATGAATGAATGTTCTTTATTTCCTCCAATAGTTTCGGAGAGTACAATATACAAGGATGTGCAATAATGTATGTAGAAAAAAACGACATTGTTTAAAACATATTACATTGTGTGTAATTTAACATATGTTACAGATACTGATATTTACACGTTAACAGTTGCACATGTACATGCTATGATTTTAGGTACAACATTGATTTCAAATTCCAGGAGCTTATCTCTTTGGACACAATATTGATAAAAGATATCCAATTGTCTAGAGTCATATCTTGGACTATGTCTGTTATACCACCCAGCAACGTTATAACTATAGTCTCATCCTGTGCACAGTCCTCTAATTTCATGTATTGTTCTAGTGTCATTGAATCAAACAGTTTTTCATACATAATATTTCTGTCACACACAAGTTCTTTACACTCTAGCAGCTGATGCTTGACGATATCATCTTGGTCTTCCATACATCTGAGACAAAGTCCTGGTGTGATAGGCAGTATCCCGAGTTTCACCAGTGAATAGATCGGTCTGCTCAGTATTCCAGATATGATACACAAGTTCCACAGTCTGTGAGGCAGTAACCGATTATGTACAGATAGAAATCGTTGCAATTCTGGGATTTGTGAGATTTTTCTGTACCACTTTGTTGATTCTGCATCTGATACTGCTTGGTTGCATATTCTTTTCCACACAGGTTTTGGGGGAAAGTAGCCATTCTTCATGTATGTATCCACAAGGGAATAGACATCGTATTTTGTAGCTGTGTACAAGAGATCGTGTACTATAGAGTTCTGATGAACACTGTTCATTACATACTGTCCATATCTCAGATAGAACATAGTTTTTACCATGTATGATGGACTTGTTCTGCATAACCTTCCAAGGTATGACAGTTTGCAGCTGTCTATTGTTGCTTCCATGTTCCACAAGCCAAGTGTCTGTACTGTTACCAGTGAAGATGATCTGCAGTGAAAGTTTTGAACAATACGTGCAAAGTATCGTTGAAGACGTTCCAATTCACTGATTTCACTTGC
>JAULCD010033309.1:0-12511 GCA_032361085.1 Calliostoma canaliculatum | reverse complement strand
GTTGCGATACTTGCGTTCAGTATATGGTTCTACGAAAGCGTCGTGTTGCGATACTTGCGTTCAGTATATGGTTCTACGAAAGCGTCGTGTTGCGATACTTGCGTTCAGTATATGGTTCTACAAAAGCGTCGTAACGTTATGAGCCCGTAAACCACTGAATCAGTAGGTCCGGTTTACAAAGACTAAAAGTCTTGTAAACTGAGCAATTTCTAAAGAAAAAAACGCACAGTTCCCAACAGTTTTGCATTTTTTAACCGAGCCAACTAATTCAGCGAAAACGTTTACCCAGGTTTCTTTGGAAAGTGCACAGTTTACAACAATGTATAGATCAAATTCACTGTCCTAGTGTGTGTATTAGGTCTTTGTGGCTACGAGTTCATAAATTCAGGGCCCCGTTCCTCAAAGCCATTTTAGGCTAAGTTGATCGTAAGTGCTAAAATATAACATTGGCTCCGGCTATCGTCGCGCAGAGATCGCTTTGGAACCGGTGCATTCGGCACCGTTTTCAAATCGGTTTCTGCGTTACGACAGTCGTAAGCCCATGATAAAAAAACAACTTCACAAGACAATATTTCTAAAATCACTTCAATCATCCTAACACTAAGATCGCTTTGAGGAACGGAACCAGATCGCTTTTGTGTTACACAAGTCAGTTTAAACATGACATTATTTTTTATCATTGACAAGAAGTAAAATACGTATATCTAGCAACAAGACATGAAACGTAATTCACAAATGATTGCTTTGAATTAGTGGAAACACAAAACTGAATTTATTTAGATGCCCTTATTTACAGGTCAGCTCATGTATTAAACCTGCCGCTGTAACAATGAATCCGGTTCATAAATCACTGTTGATTTATTTCCAATGTCCTCTGGTTGACGTTGTCAAAGTCTTTACAGATAACTGAACTTGCCGGCACATGGGACCATTAAGTTATAATTAGGTTTAGGGACCGGACAATTATTACAGGGGTGGGTGAGTCGGAGTTGCGCAGTCATGTATTAAAACATTGGACCCTCACCGCAAGTTTGTCACATTTTTTAATGGCCCTCTCATAAAAATTTTAAAAAAAACAATCATGACCCCCACCCCTCACTCCCCCACACCCCTCTCCCTCTTGCTTATCTTTGAACAGTACACAGTTTGGCGCTTGTATGTTTTTCAAAAGAATATCAAGTTTTTCTTTAAAAAGGGCACAAGAAGTTTAAAACCTAATGAGCCACTCCTAGCATTTGCAATTAAACCAATATTACATTTATTTTTAAATGATATTCATAAAATGTATTGTTCAATTCCATTGTTAGAGTCGTCGATTCCTGTCTCTTTGTTCATGATCGGTATTCATCATGCTAGGGGAAAATACCCCTTGAACAAACTGATGACGTCACAATCGATACCACACGACATATGACCGAATGTTTCAATCAAAGAAGATTGACATTGTGGACATTGAGAAATTAGAAAAATCAGTCTTGCACATAATCGATTGATTTATCAAATTATGATAAAACGTTTCAGAAAAAGTAAACGCCTGCAATGTTATTACAAACATGAAGATGTGGATTTAAACATTTAGCCAAACTGAGAGAAGCAATTTTTGAAGACTCTTTTTTGTTGTAAATATTTGTTGGATTTTTCATTTTAAACAATCACTTAACCTGGTCATGTTTTCGGCCATGTTGGATCACACAATCAAATAGTGTATCGAATATTTAGCCAGAATAATTGAAAGGCGCATGCTACAATTGTCCTTAGCTTTCTTTGTAATTATAACCATTGTTCAAGTATTTGTCGTAAAATGACGTCTGTGTGCTGACAGCAAACAAGATCAGAAGCTATTGACTATCCAATATTAGCGTTGTGTTATCCCGGTTCAGAAAGTCGTGACTCCATGGTGCTGTTTTATAAAGGCGTCGTAAATTTACGACATCGTAAACCATGTTACTCAGCAAACGGTTTTAATTTATAAATGGCAAAAATCGTTGTAAACTGTGCACTTTGCAAAGTGCACAGTTTACAACGACTTTTGCCGTTTGTAAGCCAAACCCATGGACCCATTGTCAAGGTTTACAACGTCTTTGTGAAATAGCACCCAGTTGCTTTAGTTACTGATTATATAAAATGCGGACAGCACTGGGCTTGGTTCACAAATAGCAAAATCGTTGTACACTGTGTGCTTTTTAAAGGTGATCTTTGGAAAGTACATACTTCACAGCATCAATGTCATTTTATTAGTTAAGTTAAATTTTCAACTTTTGTACCTTGTATAGGATAATAAGTTTGGTTCACAAAAGCTAAAATCGTTGTAAACTGTGTATTATCCAATAAATTGTGCCCAGTTGCAGCTAATGTTAGCATGTCGTAACCAAATGTTTGGTCAATTTCAATTTGGAATCATTATGAAGTCAATATGTATATCAAGAGAATGTGCAATACAGATTGTCCTCTTTATTTGAAAGGGGGCGTTTGGCTCTACAATTGATTTCTGTTCACATCTTTGAATGAGTGTGGTCAATTTGTTAAAAGTGAAAGTAAGCCGACACGGAAGCATTTCGGTTCAGAGGTATATGGGTTGATAGATTTCCTGACTGTTAATCTAGTTGTCCAATGTAGGAGACAAAACATTCAAAATGTCGGTATTCTATTGATACCAACTCTTCTTACTTTTAACCGATCTGCTTCACTTTGCATGTATTTACCATTCGCTGGAAAAATTCATCGCAAAAAAGTTGAACCTAATTCGATACATATATATGACCTTATTTCTTTCCTCAAGAGTAGTGGGTGTTTTTATTGATGTTATTCCCTAGGGTTTAAAATTTTAAAAGATCTATACTTAGTATATCGCCTAAATTAAGCGCTAAAACTCAGAATGAAGAAAACCTCTGTGCCTTATTCGATTAATTAACCTTTATCTTGTTAATTTTTCTTTCGTGTCGAGCAATATTCCATTCGCTCCAGCATGTAAGGTTTATAATTTAAAAATTCTACAGATTTTAAGAATATGTTCCATTTATGTCATTTTGTGGAAAGAAATGACATATTTATAACAAAACTTGTAACCTCCCTGTCGCAACCTATGTGACAATCTATGAATAGCATTTAGCACTATGGGTGCCGTTCCACAAAATCGTCGTAACACTAGGGACTTTATAAACCATATGCTTGTCACCGGGTCAGTGGGTTTGGTTTACAAATGCCAAAAATCGTTGTGAACTGTGCATTTTCCAATGGAAAACGCACAGTTCACAAAAAATTTCGGCATTTGTAAGCCAATCCATCGGCACAGTGACATGGTTTACAATGTTGGAAATTTACGACGACTTTGTGAAACAGCACCTTGCATGCTGAATTGATGAACACACGAAAGACTAACACATATCATTAAATATGTTCAACAGGGTGCTATGATGTTTATGTGGTGATTTCTTCTACATTTATTAAACTCGATTTCACCTGTCGTGCGAGTTGTGCTATAGTCCGTTTTATTGGTACAGCGGGGCATGTTATTTCTAATCAGTGTAGTTCTATCGCAGTTGGTGCTTAAAAGAATACAAGAAACACAAATTGACCTTACAGTTTTTTTCGCACTACACGCTGTGCTGGGAAATAGTTAAGTTTCGTTAAATAAATCTTTGCAATATTAAAATCATTACACTGGGACCAAATACGCCGCTCACAAAAGCAAAATCAGTGTGCTTTTCAAAGGCTTGGCAATTAAAACATAACTTGTTCTTCTTAAGTGCTCAGTGTACGAATCCTTGCATTTGTAATCCTAATCCAATTTGTCCATAGTAAACCTACACGTAAATAGTATATTTTTGATAGTGGCCAACAACACCTAAAACTGATGTTTACAACACTTTCAACCCAAGCTGCCTTTTAGGCGCTAGAAAGTTAGCATTCACATAAACCCTGACCGTGTAGCTCACGAAAATATGCGGGTCAGGCTTTTAGCCTGACCCGGATATTTCTGCGAGCCGCATCGAAAGACAGCCGGCGATGTCGAGTGAGGACACGCCACTCAGGATAATTTCTCCAAAACTACGCCGCACGATAAGGATTAAGCGTCTTCCAAGACCAGTTTGCTGCTAAATAAATAGAGGCACTCTTTGAACAAAGCCGCATGCCTTGGGTGACACCATAAGCTTTCTCAATTATAATTACCTCAGTTACTCTTAGGAGGCAAGTAAGAGGTCACCCATCCAGCTACAATCCAGACATTGCTGAACTTCACTTGATTGTGAGCATCGCAGAAGACCACATGCACTGGACAAAAATGAGCAGAATTAGTCAGCGGATTTCCATTGGTTTGATGAGATTTCCTATAGTAATCTCACTAAACCAATGGAAATCCGCTGAATAATTACTATGCACATTTCCTATTGGTGCCACCAAAATGAGCATTGGTTCTTCCAACAAGCACTCGGCAATGAGTTTGGCTTACAGATGCTAAAAGTTACAAAGTACAATGAATTCCAAAGGAAACTAGTCGTCAGAGGCGTTGGAATACAAATACAAAAATAGTTGTACTGTTTTCTTTCAAATGAAAACTGGTTAATAAAGTTCAGTTCACAAACACCAATGTTGTTGTAATATGAGTACTTTCAAAAGAAAAACGTTGTTTTTATCTAAAACGTGTATGTTTACAAAGTGTGCGTTCACGATACTTTTGGTATTTGGGACCGTTTTTCTTTCGAAAGTGAACAGTTTACAACGGTTTTGGTATTTGTAAATTGAACCTTTTGGTCCAGTGGAAGTACAAACTTTTTGTCAGATCACTTTCATTGGGAACCTAATCATCTTTAAAACGTCAAGGATAATCAAATGAAAACCTTTTAAATACACACAAAATTGTTCTTAAACGTTCAAAAATGCGGTTTCTTTTCAATGTTAATGGAACATCCTTGAATTTGATCTGTCAAATGTTCGCATCCTATTAATACGATACTAGTTAAGCATCAAAGAGAACACAGAGATGATATATTAACTTTGACAATTTAATCATTATTACAGGGTTTTGTCTTTTAAGCCATACGTAAAATCGGTTTCACAGATGGATGTTTTATTCTTTTAGTAATATATTGCTTCATTAATTGAACAAACATCAAAGCAAAAAAATACGTCTTTTTAAGGGTTAAAATGGATTGTTCTTTGGCTTGTAAGTTATTTAACCCTTTGAGTACCAAGCTCAACATTTGCCTGTTACAAGTCCAAATTTCAATCTTATTTAGCTGTTAAAAACCTACCCTGTAATAATTTGTTTAAAAGAGCTCCTGAAGGAGCTCTTTTAAACAAATTATTACAGAATAGGTTTTCAATAGTAGATATTTGTCAGTTTTAATTACTACTAAAATCAGTTTGGAACTGTTAGAGTTAAAGTGCTATGTTATAAAACTGTTAAGCTCTTATCACTCAGCATCAGTCTACATATAAAAGACGTCACCGACGTGGAATCACCAGCAAGCATTATCTGTCGCGACAAATCCCGTCGGACACAAAGGCAAAAATGGTATGAAAGGATTTTCAATAATCAAAAAGAAATGTCACTTCCCACTTTAATGAACATATTCTGTGTCGCTGTTCTCTGAAGCCGCATGCTTGTATTATTCATTCACGGTGAATCGGTCAAAAGAAAGACTTTATGTGCTTGATAATAGCGAACCAATTCACGTGCTGGAGATAAACCCACTTAGGAAAGCTCACATACTTTTTCATCATTATTCTCCTTTCAAGTATATGACCGTCATGTTTTTTGGCACTCAATTGTATGATTAATACCGACATTTGTCCATCTTGACTTGTTTTATGAAAATGAAGACATTTTACTTTCCCTTAGATGTTATAATTTGAAATATTATTAATAATTTTAAGAATTTGTGAGTGTTATATAACAAATTAAAGTGAAAGAAATAAATCAGTAAAGTTGCAAATGCATTGAAACATACATTAAAAACGTGTTTGTTTAATTAAGTCTAAATTACACTGATACAAAGCGTTGACATATTACTCACACAATGTTAGAGTAATTATTTACGAAAATAATTGCGCTTTAATAAACTTCATGAAACAAAATTCCTTAAAAAAACACTGAAAAAGATACCTTTGTCGAAATCTCGAATCAAACTTTTTACTTTGAAATTGCATTGAATTAAATATTTTAGATTGATTAAAGGCGCCGACATACTACTTTTAAAGTGCAACTAAACTAATACACAAGAATTTATTTAAGAAAATACTTGGGCTTTGATCATCTTAATGAAACCAAACTTCTAAAATACAAAAGATATCTTGTCACAATTTCAATAACATAGGATTTTCATACTGACGACACCTCTGTCTGTACTCTTACACTAATAGGAGGACCTCAACTGTAATGTTAATATCAAATATAAGTGCGAATAAACGTCATTGTATTTATTTGTGATTGTTTTCTTACTAATCATATTTCTTGTTTGAATTACAATGCGGCTTGTGTAACTTAATGAACGTTTACGGACAATTGGTCTGCTGCGCACCTGTACTACTCACCTGCAACGTTTCCATGCCTGTGATTAGCAGACTATGAAACAGATACCAACAAACCCACAGTTTTGACGTTCGACCCCGTTCCGATCGTTTCTGGTGAACAACAAGAGTCCAGGTTTGTTTGATTCGGAACCATGCTCTTGGAAATGGAGCTCAAACTGCCAATCAGATTGCTGCAAACCTGCATCAGGCTACTGATGTACTAGTAACAGATAAGCCGATAAGGAATCGCCTCCATGAAACGCATCTGCATGCTCGACGGCCCTTTCTTCTGCGACCCTTGACAAACCGTCACTTGGCTGCCAGACGGCTAGATTACGTGTATATACACTGTCTTGTTTTCCGATAAATACAGATTCACTTTAGATTTCCTTGATAGGACTTCGTGTCTGGTGATGAAGAAATGAACGACACACCAACATCAACGTGAGACGACATGATTGAGTTGGGGTGGATTAGTTATGGTATGGGGTGGTACCACTATGACTGACCGAACTCACTCCGTGTTGTGCAAGAAAGGGTCAAAAGACAGTACTACCGGAAAAACGAACTAACACCGTTTGCTATCCTGTTTGATTGGCGTTTTGGTCAACATTTTGTGTTCTAGGATGACAACGCCCGTGTTCGCCGTGCACGGATATTAAAGCTCACTTCCACATGCACAACATCTATTATCAGGCATGGCCTATAATGAGCCAGGACCTTTACCCCATTGAAAACGTCTGGGACATAATAGGGAGGCGTGTGTGTCAGCGTCAAATGCAGCCAACTACGTTAGACAAACTTGGCCAAGCTCTTCAAAAGGATTGAACAGAATCCCCTAGTTGGTCATTAGTAGATTTATGCTCATACTGAGAGACAATATTGCGCGCCTAAAACTTTGAAAATTGTCAGTATTGATTTTATTTATATCAATACGCCTGATTAACTTAATATTACAGAATGAAAATTGAAAGCAACATGGTTATGGAAAGTTAACACAAAAAGACAATATTTTTAAAAAAGGTCATCATCTTTCTTCATGAGATATTGTCTGAACATATACCCAACCGATGGTTTCAGTTTTATATGATACAAACTTTGTAAACTGTTGCTTCTAAAACAAACAAACAAAAATCTTGTTGGAAAGGAAACTATTTATAAAGATTTTGACATTTCTAACGCAAACCCTTTGTGCTGTGGTCACACTGAATCAACTATGATTTAAGGCAAATAAAGATACATTGTTGCACAACAGCAACCTCATACCGTATTTTGTATTAATATTAGTCACCAGTACTCTCGTAATTAGTTGCAATTATTCTCAATATTGGCTAACTTCCATTAGTTGAAACAATTTCCAAAGTAAATTAATTAAATTTAATGACTAAATTAAATTCTACATTGTTTCTTCAACTATCATCACTAGAAAAAAATTATCGAACTTATTTAGAAGATTTGTATGGAAACCTCATCAAACCAATGGAAATTTGCTAATTAATTTCCATACATTTTTTAAGTGCATTTGAAGATAATATGTCGGTAAATCCTAGCGAGAACTACAACCTCCCGCCTTCGATCGTTGTCAAAAAACATATTCCTAGCATGTATCACATTTGTTATTTTCTCATCAGATCGCCTTAGGCCGCCCCTTTTATCGCGTAATGCTTCAAAGACGTAATTTTCAACCTAAATGCACATCTTTTATAGCGAAATGTGTTAAGAAAATGTCACCGCGGTTGTTGTTTTCATCCAATTACAAGTAATCCTACCCTCTAATCTTTTGTTTTGGAGTGGATTAATTACAAGCAAATATACGTTTAACAAGATGTCCGGTCAGGGTGCCTTTTCTCAAAACCATCGTAAACTTGCGAACTCGTAAACCATGTGACTAGGGTGAGGGATTGGCTTACAAATGCCTAATATGCAAGTAAACTGTATTTTTTTTCAAGTGAAATTATGGCATTTGTAAATTTAGCTGAAGACTATCGTAAATTTACGACCTAGTAAGCCATGTCACTGAGCCAATAGCTCAGTGACATGGCTTACTAGGTCCTAAATTTATGAAGGCTTTGTAAAATGGTTTCCTGAGGGGTTGGTTAACAAATGCCAAATATGCTTGTAAACTGTGCACGTTTCCAGTGAAAATTGATGTTATTTGTAAACTGAACCCATTGGCCTGGGGGGGGATAGTTAACGATGTCGTATGTTTACAAAATCTTGGTGAAACTATGACCTGAAAGCCGGAGACGCTCAATGATAGCATTCGTGACGGCGTTGTCTGGTACTTGTATGTTGCTGGAGGCTATCGGCGTTGAGTACGTGAGCGATTACGACTTGAGTGATTTCATCTGTATCATTAAAACATTATTTAGTTATGTCTATGAATATCAACATTATTGTAACTTGTGCACTTAGTAAAGAAAAAACTTGTATTTCCTTGGGAAGTGCAGTTAAAATAGATTTTATAAACAAATAAAGAACTGGTCGGCTTGTACATGGGATATTACTACTTCAGTGATTTTCTCGATAAAATCGTCGGGTTTTCTTCAAAGGTGCACATGTTACAGCGATTCTAACATTTCTGATGAATATTACAACGTTACAAGTTCCTGCTTTGAGCGATATTGGATGCTGGGCTCTTACAATGAGATTGAGAGGGGAAGGGAGATAGAAAGGGAGGAGACATTTCTAAATATGTGGCCGCAGTCTTTTGGATCAAAGTAAAGATAAAGTAAGAATATTCATGTACGTTCAGCAAAAATCCGAACGTAGTTTGGATGCTATTGACAGAGCCGTAAGATATTGGAAAATATCCCATGTCCCATTCTGATCAATATAGAATTAGACGAGACAAATCCAAACAGTTTTGTATCGTTCTAAGAGTTGGACGATGGAGGGGGTAACAAGAAGGGTGAATTCGTCTTGACACCAAATCTAATTCGTTCTTATAATGCTGGATTAACTCGGTCAAGATCGTGGGTGATGTCTCCTCAACCTAGGAATGCATTCAGTAACGGCACGAGTCACAATCTGTAACTGTCTCAATGAGAGAATACTTTTGTCAGTCTCATGTGAATGTAACACTGGAATGTTATCATCAAACCAATGAAATTCCGTTGAATAATTTCTATATTTGTTTAGTGTAAGTGATTAAGTGGAACAACGCCTTGGGCCAATGAGTTTTAAAATGTCAAAATCGTTGAACACGTTGCACTTTCCAAAGAAAAAAGCTTATAACGATGTTAACATCCTGTTAATCAGTAAAACGTCACATTGTGTTAATCGACTGAACAGATATGGTGTATTTTATAAATGTCAAAATCATCGTGACAGTGCATTTCCCACACAATAAGCTTTTCTTTAGACGTTATTCTGTTAGAAAACATTTTAACATTTGAAAACCAACCCTATTGGCCTTTGCATGTTTACTATCTTTATTTATTTTCGAAATGACCTCAGTGCACAATTTGCAACTATTTTGTCATTTGTTGTTTTAAATGGTTGTAATTTCTGTTTGGTAAAACGCACAATTTACAATAATTTTAATGTTTGTAACACACGCCTTCCAGCTCAGGGCCCCGTTCTACAAATTGATGTAAGGCTAAGACGTCTTAACTTTCATCACCGTGCTCTCGTTACGAGAGTTAAGAGATCTTAGCTTTATGAGAGCTTTGTGGAGGAAAATGCTGCTCATTTCTCCGCTTTCTTACACTAGAACAAAAATGTATATAAATTATTCAGCGGACTCCATTGGTTTGATTAGATTTCCTACGGAAATCTCATCAAACTAATGACAATCCGCTGAATTATTTATATAAATTTGTTCCATTGTTTCGGTGTTTAGTTCATTAGGAGTGTTCATATAAATATTTATTAAGATAGGTTTTAACTTGAAATAGCTTTGTGGAACGGGACCCAGTACAGCAGGAACAACACCGACTAACAATAAAATATACAAGAGTAAGTGGAATTCATAGCTGAATGTTGAGTGAGGGGGAGTCCGTCAGGACTGATCGATGGAGTGTCTGGGAGATGTCGCTTAGAGTACCCTTGATCATAACCCGTCCAGTCGATCCCTATTTGATATATGCTTGTTTGACAGCTGTAATGAGTATGTGAAGCTTTTCTAATGGTCAATTAGTAGAATTGGGCACACATGGTCAAGTTAACTGACCGTTGACGGGTTTTATGATGGTATATGAAATGTGTAGAGTGGGCGGTATGGAAGCGGAGGGGATTAACAAAGACACATATTGCGTGAGATGGGGATTGTGAAATGGGGCGTATTACAGTTAACGTGTGTATCAGTATGCTGTCTCACTACAGCTCTGTGTTAACACTGGGAAAGTGGGTGGAAGTTATTCAGTGAATTTCCATAGGACATATCATCAAACCAATAGAAATCCGCTGAATAATTTCTATACAAATTCCCAGTGCATTTGGAGATGGTATGTCAGTGACACTCAGCGAGAACCACAACCTCCAATTTTCCATCGTTGACAAACACTATTCCTAGCATATATCCAAAATCCGTTTAATAATTCCTATACATGTTTTCTAGTAATAGTACTTAACAGCTTGTGATTAGATAACTATGACTACACATGCCCTAACAACATTGGGACTTATTATTTGTATATATAAACAGGTTCTTTTGCAACATCATCAACAGACAAGTAAATAGTTCTGTCCCCATATTCCTCAAAGCGTGCTTAGTGTTAAGATGGTCGTAAGTGATGTTTGAAACGATGTCCTGTGGAGTTTTTTATCATAGGGTAACGACTGTCGTTGCGCATGGGCAGAAATCCATTTGGAACCGGTGCCGAATGGCACCGGTTCCAAAGCGATTTCTGCGCTACGACAGTCATCAGTCAATGTTATATGTTAGCACTTACAATCAACTTAGCCTAAGATCGCTTTGAGAAACGGGGCCCTGATATTTAACACTGAACCAATGGGTTTGGTTTACAAATGCACAGTAGTTTTAAACTTTTACTGTCAAATATAACTTTTAAAAGTTTCAGTTTACAAAATTCCTGTAAACTATATACTTATCAAACTTTATCTTTGAAAAGTGCACAGTCCACAACATTTTTGTCATTTTTAAACGAAGCTATTTACCTAATGTCAGTCAATACTAAAGAAAACATGCTCAATGTGGTTTTGTGAAAAAGAAAAGGTCGCGGTTAATTTTTAAAGTTGATAATATAATTTAAAACATGTTACATCACGCTGCGGGGTTTTTTGGGCGGATAACGTGGTGATACATAGCGCGTCGTTTGTAATTTGCTCCGCATGAAGATCAAACGCATTGTGGTTATGTCCCGAAGAAAACTATCCGAAAATGTTTAAGTTAATTTACAAAGTTGATAATAGAGTTTAAATGTGACTGAAAACAGTGCAGGTGTTCCTGTTGCAGTTATACAATACAAGTTTAGTGTAATTACGTCAGTATAAGGATCAAAAGCAAGATAGTTCTGAAACTGTTTTCTTAATTGTAGACACAGGTGGGTTGAAAGCAAAAGCAAGGACGAGACGAAGAAGTTATCTTCAGAGTCGCTCAGCTGTGGTTAAAGTGTCTCGTAATTAGAAAATATGGCCAATGAGCACGTGTAACATATGTGCTTAACGCTCTGGGGAAATTAGCAGAAGGTTTCCTGACGGGTGTGAGTGACAATCTGATTAGTTCAACAGCTAACGTTTTGCAGGTTTGTTGGCGTTGAGAACAATTATTGTTGTTGGTGTAAATAATTTATTGTTTGAGTGTCCATGTGTTATGTTGTGTATACAGACAATGTAAACGTGCGAACAAGAGGAGTTTGATCAGGTGCTGCTGGACAAACTCAAACTGTTATATGTATGTTGGTCTAGGTCTCGTTTCTCGAAGCGGCTAAGTTAATCGTAAGTATTTTTAAAGCGATTTCCTGTGGAGTTGTTTGTTATCATAGATTTAGGATTGTCATAGCGCAGAAATCGATTTGGAACCGGTGCCGAATGG
>JAULCD010033308.1:0-18491 GCA_032361085.1 Calliostoma canaliculatum | reverse complement strand
TCTTACAAGGTATTGCTAACATTGTTGCTTTAAAATTTCATTTGAAGTTAGGACAGTTTAGCGGCGAGAATGTGTAACATTTCCAAACGCACTACTATTCAGCGACTTTGCCGTCGATTTAAATAAATGGATAACTATCGGAGATAGAGATATTATAAAAACATGGTCAGATAGAGAAAACTCACAGCTTTTACACGCACCTATGGACGTTTTTCTAGCTTTATTAGTTCGAGAGTTATGATAAAAATACGGAGGTCAATAAATAGCTCTGTTTGTGCCTAGTGAGCAGCGACTTTTCACACCTTCGTCCAAGTATATTTTGAAAAACCGGAAATCAAGACTTCTGCAGTGTTGCTTGAAAAAGTCACTACACTGCGCCTAAAAGCTTACTCGAAGCTAAGATGTCTTACTATTCACCTTAGCGTTCTTGTGCCGAGAGCGCTGTGATCTAAGTAAGGATGCTTTAACCTTGATTTCGCTTTGTGAGTCGAGGGCCTCGTGTAATGGTGAATTGCAAACCAAATTGAAGAAACCGTGTTCATGGGCTCTTAAGCTCTCGCAAAGATAACTTCCCGTATCTTAGCGCTCTCTAAAGTTAAAACTTCTTAATTTTGCGATAGCTTTGTGAATCGAGGGACTGCAAATCAATGTTAACATTTGAGTCTAAATAGACTTTTAAAAACATGTATCCTGTGATGTACATTACTCCTCTTTCAAACACATCACATCACAGGATAGCTTTTCAACAGTCTAACATATAATTAGAGGCTCTATGATATGGATGCTTTCAACTATCTGCGTGCTATCCACAAAGCCGTCGTAACTTTACCAAATCATAAACCTTGTCACTGGCTTCATAAGTTTGCTATAGAAATGCGACAAGTCATTGTAAACTGTGCATTTTCCAAAGAAATGCTTCATATTCTTTGGAAAGTGCATACTTTACAACGAGTTTTGGTATTTGTAAACAAACCATCAGCCAAATTACATGGTTTACTACCATCAAAATTTAGGATATCTTTGTGAAACGGGGCCGAGATGTAAGCTACAAGCTTCACAGAATAACCTATAACCTGTTCAGTCTTATTCTGTTAGGCGTAACGCCATATGTACTCATGTGTTTAGTCTCAACAAATACAACTCCTTCAAGGAAATAAAACAACAAGTTTTGCAGTTGTAGTTAACATCTTAACCCTTACCGTGCGGGTCACGGAAATATCCGTGAGCCGCACGGTAAGGGTTAATGTTCACATACACAAGGTGATTGTTGATTTTGTTGTTAGTGGGAGTGTAGGGTGTGCTGTAGTCGTGTCTGCACACTATACACCTGGGGACACACATTTTGTAGTTTTCACAATGTCCCCCCCCATCTAACCCCTTTTAACACCCTGACCCCTCCCCCCTCTTTTTCTCCCTCTCTTCTTAAAACCCCCACATTTTTTGTATATCTCATCAAGTGGTTTTCTGTTTTTGTAGGCATTGCTGTTTATTTATATATTAACCCATATAATACTGAGTTGATTTCAGTTGGACTTATATAACAGTCACTACCTTGCACTGTTGAAAACCTATCTTGGAGCAATTTGTTAAAAGAGCTCCTACAGGAGCTCTTTTAACAAATTGTCCCAGGATAGGTTTTCAAGGGCCAATGCAGGTTATACTTTAAACAATGAAGTGAAGAAATAATCGTTCAGTTAAAGGGTTGACATACCAGACATTTCTCTCTATTAGTCTGTACTCTGAAGGGAGCATCCGTTTAAGTTTTAGGAGGAAAGGCGTTTGAGAAAAAACAGTCAAGCTAGTATTTGTTTTAGAACAAACCCAAACAACCCAGATCATGTAATAATTTTTTTACATAGGAAAAGTTTTTTTTATCAGGTGCTGTCATAATTAAAACAAAAGATAAGCTTAACAAAAATCCAGGCCTCCCTCCTACTAACATGAAATAATGGCTCCCCAAGTTTAGACACTTAGACAAATGACAAGTTAGCATAAACTCGTCACATTTAGATCACTAGCGGAATGCAGAAATGTCATGATTGCATTCAAGTGTTTATTTGTGAACATATTTCTGTTACTGTGCATGTTTTGGGTTGTGAGTCGGCAGTTTTTTTTATGTAGCTGCAAGGTTTTTGAAAAATGCTGGAAATACAGAGTATTTTGACAATTCACAGAAATATGATAGTTTCCAACAGTTTCCATGGTTACACAGACTTTTAATTAATTCTCATTTTAAATGACTACTCAACATTTTTAAGGAGACACATGATTAAAATTTATTTAAACCTTACAGTGCTGAATAGGATTAAGTAGATTTTAAAACTGTGACCACCTTGTGCTGTTATAAACCTTTCCTGTGGTAATTTGTTTAAAAGAGCTCCTGTAGGGGAGTTTTGACAATGAAATAGAACAAAATTGGGCTTGGCACTTTAGGTTTAAGATTTTAAGTTTATTGATACTGTTAAAACAATTCTTCAGATATAAATTTTAATTTATTAACCCTTCAAGTGCCGAGTTAATTTCAACCATTCTTTAAACTGTGACTATACCTTGTGTTGTTGAAAACCTATCTGTGATTATGTGTTATAAATGATTTTGGGCATTTGCAAATGTACTCTGTGTTAACAACGTTTTAAGGGATTTGCAAACCTAAACCCCTTGCTCAGAAACATGGTTTATGACATTGTAAATTTACTATGGTTTTGTGAAACAGCAGCCTGTACCACCACGCTTTCCGCCCCCCTCTATTTTAGTTGTATTTTTGTTCATAAAAATTTTCATATTCCAGTTTTTTGTTAGTTTTTTTATTCATTGTAAGCTGAAAATGACTAAATACTATTTTACAATATTGATGTTTGTAATTTCAGGCTCGTGTGAAAGTTGACCGAGACGGAAATGGAGCGAAGATATATGCATATGCATACGACATAGTGAAAGGTCGAAGTTCAGGACAGTACTTACATGAGTTGCTATGGTAAGTGTCACACACTAAACGTATCATTAAAACACCTTGGCAGTGCTCAACAAAAATAGTATATCGATTATAGGACACAGGGATTTACCGGATGCAAAATCCTGCGTCCTATACCCATAAAATTTGACAAGGGACGCAAAAATATTTATGTGTGCATCTGAAGGGACGCAACAAAACCACAAAATCAGTGTTCTCGCTGGCGATTTTGTAGGACAGAGATCGCTTTGGAACCGGTTCCAAATCAATATCTGCGCTACGACTGTCATAAGCCTATGATAAAAAATTCCACAGGACATTGTTTTAAAAATCATCTTCGATCAACTTAGCGCAAGATCGTTTTGATGAACGAGGCCCTGAAAATACTTCAAAGAAGCTGTGTCAGAGTGGGACCCCCAAGTTGTAGCCTGGGGCCCCTAAAATTCTTAGTTGCGAGTCCCAGGGATTCTTAAATTTATACATCGAGGTAAATCTTTGTAGGAAATATATTTTAGGGTGTGAGGATATGCTGATACATTGATGCTTTCCGATATTGTCTCTGAGAATGCAATACACAATACAGTAGTTAGTGTATCGATTCATAATTATGTTCTATATCGATTCTAAATCGAGTGTAAGTTTAGAAGTTGGAATTGATGACAAATGTAGACATTTTGATTACAACTCCTTGGTCTCTGAGAAGCAACATTTTGATGTTGATTCGAGATGTAGAATCTACATTGAAATCAATCATTACTTAACTCTTACAATGCTGAAATGGGTTATATAGATTTTAAAACTGTGACCCCCTTGTCCCGTTAAAAACCTGTCCTGTGGTAATTTGTTTAAAAGAGCTGCAGGAGCTCTTTTAAACAAATTACCACAGGATAGGTTTTTAACAGCCTTTTTGGGTCGGAATTTTGACAATGAAATTAAAAAAAATTTGGCTCAGCAGTTTAAGAGTTAATATCAGAAGACACTTTGGTGAAATTCTCTACAACTACATTTTTCATACAATTGTTTTTCTCCATGTTTAGGGAACGGCACAGAGGGGGAATTGCACATGGGTACAAAGTTGTACACAAAAATGGCGTGACAGTCGACAACCGCATGGAAAACCTGGTTCTCATGTCCACTAAATGCTCAACACCGTATATCGACGAACCTTCCAACAAGAACCGCGAACAGAGTCTGTACTGGATCGCGGTTCAACAACTTCAGGGCGACCCACTGGAGGTAATGTACACCACTTGGTTGTTGGGGAGGGGTGCGGATTAGGAATTGTCATGGGTGGGGATGATGGGGATCAGGGTGGGTGTGGTAGGGGTGGATTAACCCTTACCGTGCGGCTTAGTTTTGGAGAAGTTTTTTAAATGGCGTTTCCCGGAATTTTAAAGATTTCGGTTATCCCAATTAATGCCTGACTCAACATGACTGCGTGTCTGTTCATGCTGCTAACAGAAATATACTAGTAGCCTGACCCGGATATTTCTGTGAGCCGCTACTAGTAGCCTGACCCGGATATTTCCGTGAGTAACAAGGTATGGGTTAAGGGAAGGAGGGAAGGGGAGATTGGCTGAATTTCCTTTTTATGTAATTTTTTCAAAAAATGAAACAAAACAAAAATTAATTTTAAATTTTCATTGTGCAAGGCTGTCAAACGGTGGGTGTTAGGAGTTACGACCAGAAAGCAACTTTCCTTTTCCTTGCATCTATACCCAGTTGTAGAATGGATGCAATGGAAATAGGGGGGTGCCTCCCTCATATGTTTTGATTAAATTTTAATTTTTTCCCATAATTGTTAAAAATACATCTTTTAACTTTAAATTTTGTATCCACTCCACTCAATTGCAGCTAAAATAATAACTGACCATAATTTTGTATAAGTTTATGGTTATAAATGGCGAGACAGATTGTAAAATATAAAAAGGGATTTGCGTTTGCCTGTAATGGTTGAAATGTTTGCTGAGAGTTTTAAAAAACTGTACTGACAGCAGAACAAAAAAGGATTGATAGCCATGAATATAAGCAGAAAAATGGGCATGAATACTGAATATGATCAGTAAACATGGTATTGTTAATATTATGTTAAATTTTCTAACTTATGGTGACAATTATTTATATTTTATTTTCTGTTTCAGCACTTCCCAGAGCCTGTGTGTAATAGGTACTACAATTCCAATGGTGAAATAGTGGAGAGTGAAGGTACCTATATTTCTGAGTGATAGCAATGTTTCCATTGGCTATTTTAAAAGCTGGTCACAGTGACTGCCTGTCTAAAAGAATACCAATCCTAGTCATTTTCTGCCGGTCCTCATAGTAGTGTACAACGTATTTTATAGACTAAACCTTAAATCTGCTGGAACACTGATACTATCAACTAATAGCTAAGAAACATGACTTGGTTCATTGCACTACGTTTCACTCCCCAGAAGGGGAGTGAAACGTAGTACAATGGACCAAGCTATGTTTCTTAGCTAACTAACTATATATTTGTACTGCTTGGCTGTCCAAAGTTGAACACAACAATGAATAATAGAATTACTACTGGACTTTATTATTGCCAACAGAATTTTAACCGGACAAAGAGACTGAAACACTTAAAATGTACCTGTCCTAATAATATTTTACTTGTCAAAAGCCGACATAATCCGGAGAACAAACGCTGATGTTACAAAAATGTTTCGTATATTTCAGAAGACAGCTGTGTGTATTACGAGTGTCACTACCCTCCCTGTACAAATATGGAGAAAGAAATCCGCGAGTTTAGTATATGTGGCAGGTGCCAGGAAGTCAGGTACATTTGTTTTTAACTCTTCAAGTGTTGTGGCTAGCAGCTGATAGCTGTACTATCGACTAGACGTTAAACATACGCTTGATCGCTTTTGACTCACTTTGACTCGCTCGCTCGCTCGCTCACTCACTCACTCACTCACTCACTCACTTGGTCGTCGCTCACTCACTCACTCACTCACTCACTCATTCAATTGATGACTCACTCTCACTCACTTTCACATTCATTCACTCACTTATCCACTCACTTCACTAGTTATCGTCTTGCTTAATAACTACCATATTTGGAAAAATCTGTCTTACGCACGACAAGGGTTAACATAACCAATGAAAAAGGAGACATTCTAAACTGACATGTCCCCTCCTTTCAAATTTGCTGACTCCTCTAATAATTATCATATCACCATAATTTATGGTCTCCAAGGGACAGACATTTCGAGTGCTTGTTTTTAAAAACGATGTCCCGGCTGGTGAATGCTTATCATCTTTAGTAACCTTTTATTCTTGCCCTATCTTTTGTACACTATCCAGTTGACATTAAATATGAATAGAATGTGATCTATAATAGATATGTGAAATGTCATTCTTCAGACAGGGACCATTTATTATTTATAGCTGTGGGACCGTTCATTAATTATAACTGTGGGACAGGTGGGTCGGGGAGGGGTTGTCTGTTTTGTATATTTGTAAGAAAAAAAATAGTTAGAGTGGAATTTTTTTTTTAAAGAATGTTTCCAGGTATTTTATTTGATTGTTTTTGAGAATTATTGTGTTGGTTGGAACAACTAAAAGTTTTAAAAGTCAAGACAACATTGTAATGTATTGATTATACATGACCAAAATTATTTTTTAAATTGAAGCAAATTTTTTAGTGGGCTGAATGAAAAAAGTTTTGCGAAAATGATTTACATTTTTCTAGCCGTTTATATTTTTCGGTTCAAAGTAACCAAAACTAAAATATTTGAAAGAGCACCTGTAAAAAGCCAGGGGTGTGAATGAAATTTTGTACCATTCAGCATATGTTGTATTTTGGATTATTCCATCTGAAAAAGTAACGAATCTATCACTTTGCGTGGTTGAGTTCCGTACGGGACTCAACCACGCAAAGTGATAGATTTGTCTCTTTTTTAGGTAGTGTAATCCAAAATAAAACATATGTTATACCAGGAAAGGGTTGTTGATTTTGTAAAAATAAAAAATTTGCGAAGAGGTGGAAGCTGATAAGATGATATCACTGTATTTGTTTGGATTTGTTTTAAGGAAAGTCTTTATTTCCCTGGCTTGCCATAAATTAAGAATGATCCTCTAAGTGGCAACGTAGGAAAAACAAAATATAATTACAAAATTATATTTAGTTTTCTTAGGTTTTAAAATATAATGAAATGTATTGAACATCAAATTAAAAGTGGTTGTTTTAAGAAAAGTCTTCATTTTCATTGTTTGCCATAAATTAGGAATGATTATAAATGCCTAGGTGGCAATGTTGAAAAAAAAAATTGCTAGTGTTTCTTAGGTTTCAAAATATAATAAAATGTATACTGAAGATAAAAATAACAGTGGTTGTTTTTTTGCAGGTATTGTGGCACATACTGTCAGCAAAGGGACTGGCCAGTGCATAAGCGATACTGTCGAGAACGAAGGCACTTATTTATAGGCGAGAGACCGCCGGATCGATAAAATCATCATCTCATTTCATCTTCGTACAATTCCATAACCAATGTGTTTGTAAGTCCCAATGTACATACTCCACCAGACACCTATACTTGACAATAGGTGCTTTTTATACCCTAGAAGAGTGAAAGTTGACTGAACGAAAACTATTTTATGGTAATCCTGTATGAGTTATCTCCCTTTACTGCTTTACAGTTTATATTGTAATGATCATGAGCCCGTTCCTCAAAGCGATCTTAAGTTGATTGTAAGTGCTAAAATATAACATTGGCTTACGCCTGTGGTAGCGAAGAGATCACTTTAGAACCGGTGCCAATCGGCACCGGTTCCAAATTGATTTCTGCGCTACAACAGTGGTAAGCCTATAATAAGAAACGACTCCACAGTTTCCAAAAAGTCACTTACAATCAACTTAGCCTAAGATTACTTTGAGGAACGGGGCCCTGGTTTCATATTGTGAGGATCATGTTTCCATTTTGGAATTAAACTTTTCCAATGTAGTTCCAGAATTTTTTGTTGTAACACATGATAATGTTTAAGATTGATTGAGATGTATGCATGGTGATTATATAAAAGGCATAATATTTTTAGCTCTTTCAACAATCTTCTACATTGTACCAAAACCTGTAGAAATACATTCCATAAAACGCTTTAATTTTAGTTTTGTTTCAAGCTTTAAACTTGTTTTCAGCCCTTCTTTTTTAAGCTTTACAAGTTATTTAGAAATAATAGTGCTATTTTGCAATGTATTGCATGTTTTTAACATTCCCATTCTTACCAAAGACGGATTATGTATAAGGGAGATAACTCATATAGCTTTTATTTGCATAACGTACAACTGTGTCTAATTTCTTATGGCAGATCAACAGAACATGAAAAGTTTCCATGTTTATTTGTATTAGAGTTTGTGTTGAATCGAGGGGAAAAGATTTTAAAACAAAATTTAAAATGTGACATAAATTTTACAGCAGGTTTGGATGTTATAATAATTACCAGTAAATTAAAGTTTTGTAAATAAGATCAAAACTAAATAATAAAAATAATGAATAGATAATTAAACAAAGGGTTTGGAAATTTATATTATTTTTTTAAGGCAAGGAAAAATCTATTGTTTTTAAATATATTTTTTCATAATGTTAGTTTTAATGCGATGTATTTAGTTATTTCTTTCTAGATTTTGAACTAAAGGGAGATAATAATTCAAATTTCAAGTCTGTACTAATTAGAGTACTGATAAATACAAATGAAACTTTTATCTTTGTGCTGTTCAAAACCTACCCTTTCGTAATTTGTTAAAAACAAATAAAGATTTTTTTTTAACAAATTAACACAGGACATTTTTTTAACAGCCTATTTAGACTAGAATTGTTATACTTATCACTTCAAGGGTAAAGTTCTGAGTAAAAATTCCTTTCATGTAAACAAGGAAATGTTTAAAATCAAATGTCACAAGTTATTGTTTTAATTTCTTTTCTCCCAACAATTCATCAAACTGTTTTTGTGCAATATTGTTTACGAGGATGCCGAATTTGTGACGGAATCTAGTTGAATAGTCTCATTGTAACTATCATCCACCCCTGTACTGGAATGGACTGGTCCAAAACATTGTTATCCGGAGAAAAATATTTATTTTCATAGTTTTGTTTTTTCCCACCCTAAAATATTTATTTCTGATAACAAATATCACTGGGCCAGTGGGTTCAGTTTAAAAATACCAAAATCATTGTAAACTGTGCGCTTTCCAAAAAAAAACTTGTTTTTCTTTGGAAAGTGCACAGTTTACAATGAATTTGGCATTCATAAAACAAACCTGTTTGCAAACTATGAAGATTTTTTTTAACATAACGTTAAAAACACTTTAAAAGTTTCACATATTTTTTAAGAGCATTTATTTGTTATTAAACACTACTTTTGTCAATATTTTTTTGAATCTCTGATTTCTGATCTGAAACCTAAGGCTGCATAAAAATTCTTTAATAATTCTCAAGAATATTTTTTTTAAAGCGCCGAGAGTCTTTAGTTTTTTTATTTACGTTAAAAAAAGTGTAATACGAAGAAAATACTTTAAACCTTTTACACAAAAAGTGAAATATAAAATGACAACTTCAGCACTTAACCTAACTACTAGTAGCAGTGCTTGAGAATCATAATTTTTTTATACAGCCAATTATATTCTAAGTGATAGAAATATGACAACCTTATATAAATTCCATAAGCAGTTCAAATATTTATTATTTATTAATAAATATCTTTGATAAAGGTTGCATGTTTTTATTGTTTAATATAAATATAATCAGATGTGTTTTAATGGTAATCATAACTAAAAGCCTTCGTACTATAGAAAACGTTTCAATTTCTATTTCAACACCTTTGTACTTTATAAATCAGTAAAACAAATAAAGTTTTAACACTTACCCTTGTGGTGCGGGAGACAGATTTATCTGGGTCAGTCTGCCTGGCCAGACTGGGGCATTGTTTCAGTTAAAAACTAATTGGGATAGGCAAAGTTGTTAAATCTTCCGGTCTGCGCCACCTCGAGAGATTGTCCAAAACAATGCCACACAACAAGGGTTAAATCATCCTAAAATTCCTGAATTAACCCTCACAGTTCTAAATTAAGTTAAGTAGAACTTAAAACTTCACATCTTTTGAAAATATATTCTGTGGAATGTTATTTAATAAAAAATTCCATAGGATAGGTTTACAAGGGCTTAGGTGAGAGATAAAACGGTGAAATTGACGACTGGTGTTAGGGTAATAAGAGTTAATATTCTTATTTGTTTCAATGAATTTATCATCATGTTGACGTTTTTTTTAGAAATCCAAAGATTGTACATGTCTCAATCTTCATTCCATTCCATTCATTATTTGTTTATAATGTGTCATTGTTAAACAACCCCAGTATATTGTGTTAAAGAGACTCGAGATTAACCCTTACAGTGTTGAATTGATTTTAGTAGGACCGTGAACACCTTGTGCTGTTTAAAGCCTATCATGTAGTCATTTGTTTAAAAGAGCTCTGAAAGGAGCTCTTTTAAACAAATGACTACAGGATAGGTTTCCAACAACCTGTTTAGGTTAGACAGGATAGTAAAATTAACAATAAGGAGAATAGTGCTTTAAGGGTTAACACTATTATTGAAAAGTTTCTTTTAAGTAGAAGCTATACTTATAAATAGTTTTTATTTTAAAAACCTTAATGAAACTAATGCATGTATTCTTGTAACTAAAAGGTGCAGAATGAATCCTGTTTCTTTGTAAAAATAGATATTTACAAAAAAATATCCTGTTTCTATTTCAACATGCAGACATGTTTTCATGTGATTATTTCTTTTATTAACCCTTGAAGTGCTGAGCCCAATTTGTTTCTATTTCATTGTCAAAATTCCACCTAAATTAGCTGTTAAAAAAACTATCCTGTGGTAATTTGTTTAAAAGATCTTCTATGGGAGCTCTTTTTAACAAATTATTACAGAACATGTTTTTAACAGCAGAAGGTGGTCACAGTTTAATTATTTTATTAACCCTATTAAGCACAGTAAAGGGTTAAAATCTCCTTTCCCTGAAACTTAAATGGATTCCCCGTTAAAAGAACAATACAGAAAAAATGTTTGACAAAATATGTTAACACTTTAGTGTCTAAATTTCAATCTACATAAACTATTCTGGGGTAATTTTTTTTACAGAACTCCTGCAGGAGCTCTTTTAAACAATTTACCCCAGGATGCATTTTTAACAGCTTATATTAGACACAAAAACGGGCAAATGTTACGCTCAGCACTGGAAGAGTTAAGAGATGTTATTCCGTGTAATAAACAGCAGCCATTTCACACAAGTACAACAAAAACTTTTTGCATAATGTTTAAATTTAAGTTAAAGTTATGGTATTTTGCATGTTAAATAATATTGAAGTCATGACATTTACCAAGTTTGTAAATAATAGCTTAGAATATTATAAGAAAAAACAACAGTTTTAGGAAGCTTTTGAAGGAACATGCTCAGAGTTCCAGTTTAACCCTTACAGTGCTGAATAGGGTTAAGTAGATTTTTAATCTGTCACCGCCTTGTGTTGTTAAAAACCTGTCCTATGGTAATTTGTTCAAAAGAGCTCCTGTAGGAGCTCTTTGAAACAAATTACTACAGAATGGGTTTTTAACAGCTTATTTTGGGTAGGATTTTGACAAGAAAAAGAAGGACTTGGCACTTTAAGGATTAAAAAAAAATCCCATATTTTTAATTGTGTTTAACAATGTGGACACCTTTCAATAATTACCTGGAATATTTTTTCTTAATTTTTAAAAAACCTGTGTGAATTTTGTTCACCTCTTATGTAGTCACCTCAAATAAAAATGTAAATGCAATTAAATTAAAATTCTTTAACTGTTCATTAATCTTCCTAATAGTAGCTACCAAAATAAACCCTATTTGGTTTAAAAATGGAAAAAAAGTAATTCCTGTAAATTAAAAAGAAGTGTGTCCACATTGAAATTCATAATAAATAAAATTTGCATTATTTTCACCTGAATTTGAGATCATGTACCTTTTAAGGTTTTCAAACATTTTTGTACTATTTTTTAAATTGTTAACACTTTTTTCCCCCAATTAACATGTCATTAGTTCATAATCATTTTCCATTTTCATTACACCAAACATGCTTTTTATATGCATTTGAATTGTATATTTCACTGAACCAATGGGTTTATCAACAAACGCTAAATCCATTGTAAACCGTGCACCTTCCAAAGAAAAACTTGTTTTTCTTTGGAAAGTGCAGAGTTTATAATGATTTTCACTTTCCAATGATTTGGACATTTATAAACCGAAATCATTGTAAACGGTGCTCTTTCCAAAGAAAACAAGTTTTTTCTTGGAAAGTGCACAGTTTACAATGTTTTTGCACAGTTTACAATGGTTTTGGTATTTGTTAACCGAACCCACTGTTCCAGTGATCAGTCACATAGAAAACCCAATGTTATTTACAATGCATTTATATGTAGTTATTTTGTGATGTCCTGAAGCAAAGCTTGAAATCTATATAAAGTTAGCAGATGTCAACCCTTGTTAATTTCACGTGTGACATTCTGTTATAATCGATTATCATTTTTAAAAAACACTAACTTTTCATATTTTATTATAGTTAGGACAATATATTAGTGTAATTCTTTGTCATCAGCGTTAATTTTTAAGTATCTATTTGCTATTTATTTACAAAGCTGTTACTAATTTTTAAATATTAAATTTAGGAGTTACAGAAATGTGTAAAAATGGTATCTCTATTACATTCCAATACATTTCTAGACATAATCGCCACAAGCTTCCATAAGGCATTTACGCCATTGTCTCTATCAACCAATCAAATACTTGTCACTTAACATTTCTTTTGAGCAAAATTAAAGCTGAGGGTTCTTTTTCTCATTTGTTACTCCCTCGGTGTGCCTCTTGTACACCACATGGCGATATAGCTGAAATATTTCTGAAAGCCATGTATAAAACTCTATTTCAATCAATCAATCAATCAATCATTATAATTAGATAAGCTGATAATGATGTTTTGAGACCTAGGTGCCACTTCACAAAGGCGTCATAAATTTATGACATCATAAACTATGTCATTAGTCTGAAGGGTTGACTTACAAATGCAAGTTTTTCTTTTGAAAGTGCACTGTTTACAACAAATTATGGCATTTGTAAACCTAATCCATTGTTCGAGTGACATGGTTTACGACGTCATAAAGTTACGACAGTTTTGTGAAACGGCTCCCTGTATTTTTAAAAAGATTTTCAATTTGTGATTATTTTTAGTGCAGCGTAATTAAAATCAAAGTGATCACAGTGAATGTGTCCAGGGTAATGTGATATGAATATCATTGCCTGGATTATCAAGGATGTAATATTTAAAAAAATATGGAAAAATATAATTAGCATTTCTGGAAATTTTGATTATTAGCCCTTACTGTGTGGCTCACGGAAATATCCGGGTCAGGCTAGTAGCCTGACCGGAATAGTTTCGTGAGCCGCACGGTAAGGATTAAGGTTGAATGAATTTATGGAAAAATAAAAAAATTAACATTATTGTGACTGTATATGAGACATGCGATGTGATTGTGGCATAATGTCACATGTTGATATGAACATGTGGTTGACATCAAGCGTATTTACCTCCACTGACATTCCTAACACAGCTGTTTTCTGTCGGGTGTTGACACTTGTTACTAACATTTGTTGTTTTCTGATTATTTAATTATAGATCTTAGCAAACAACATTGAAATAATACTGGGGCATTGGGTTTGGCAATTGTCAGCGCGCTTTGAGCACACATAGTGTGGATTTAGGGCTGTATTATTATCATCGTTATTTGTCAACTCGGGGGACGGAATAGTGCAGTGGATAGTGTGCTGGACTTCCAACCAAGAAGTCTGGGGTTTGAATCCCGCCCAAGGGGTTCGTAATTCTCTGTATTGGAAACATTTCAACATACAGTGAGGACAGATTGCAATGCTGGTTCACAAGTACCAGCCGAAACTGGCAGGTTTCATTGTATCACATAACCATATTGGTGATGCAATCTTTCCTCTTGCTGTAAACCTTGCTGCCACTGAAAGATGAACTATTTTTAAAATGGCGTTACACCCTAACTCGCTCACTATTTGTGAACTAAAATCCTTGTAAACTGTGCACTTTCAAAAAAAGTCCAGTTTACAATAATTTTTACATTTGTAAGCCAAAATCATTGTAAACTGCGAAAAAGTTTTTCTTTGGAAAAATACAATTTACAATAATTTTAACACTTGCAAACCAAACTGATTGTAAACTATACACTTTCCAAGAAAGAAAAAATTTCTATTGAAAGTGTACAGTTTACAAGAATTTGGGCATTTGTAAAGCAAGCCCACTGCCTCAGTGTGAATGCCACTGAAAACCACGTTTTAAGTTTAGTGTACGTTTTGACATACACAGGATATCTTACACTGATATCAACACTTTTTTAATTAGTGGTGGTTTACCCTTAAAGTGCTGAACCCAACACTGGTCCATTTCAATGTCCAAACTTCAGCCTAAATGAGCTGTTGAAAATATTTCCTGTAATAATTTGTGTAAAGGAGCTCTTTTACACTAATTATTACAAGAAATATTTTCAACATCACAAGGCGGTAACAGTTTGGAGTTATATATTACCTCCCATGTTCAGCACTGTAAGGGTTAAATTCCAATGTTGTTTTCATGAATGCTTTAAAAATTACGTTGAGTACACAGAAAGTGCAACATTGTGTTAATTTGATGTAGTATTAACAGTATTTAGTATTTATTTTGTTGTATATTTAATTAATATAAGATTTAGGTGTGCCACTAGTCCACTACAATAGTTTGGCATAGTCAGCCTAAACTTTGACCTTTGACCTGAATGACGACCTCAATGCGACCTTTGACCCAAATATGAGTGTTTTGAGAACATTTTGTGATGAATGAAAGATCAGAAAAGTGAATCATGTACACCAACGTCTTTTTTGTTGTTTGATTTTTTTAAAAAGAGAGTTATTATTATGTGCAACATAGAAACTGCATGGTTGTGATTTATGTTTTTAAAGGGTAAAACTATACTCACAATGATTACCGTTAGGCTGAAGTTCTAATTAGGAAGGAAGTGGTTTTTTAACAGTGAGTTTAAATTATTGTCCTTAAATATAAACAAAGTATTAAAAAGCCAACTTAATATTTGTAAAACAAGTTAAAAGCAAGTTAATTGAAGATGGTGGTACAGTTCAAAACAATTGTTTCAGAAAGGACCCAAAAGTAGTTTTGGAGTCAACTCATTTCGTGGGAAACAAATCTGAGAAAAATTTAGTGATTCAGCATTTTAAGGTTTAACTGGGTTTAAAAAAAACACACACCCAAAAAATCAGTTAATTTTCAAAAGGTTTTCACATTGATACACACCATAATAAGAAATGATATTGTAGCTTAAAAGGTTAAAAAGTTCAAAGTTCATATCGAGCCAGTTGCGGTCATTTTCAGTCATGTATGATAATGTATTCACACATAATAGCATCGCATGTATTGTATTTATTGTAAAATAATCATTTTATTGGTTTTATTGTGTTATAACTAACATTTTAATTTTATGTAGTAACTAATACTAACTATTGCTTCACATATTTTCAATTATCTAGCTTTATAGCACAAATAATATCTGTATCAAACTAATTTCAATTTTTCTAAAATAATACCAAACTTTATAACCATTTGCATGCTTTTAATTATTTAACTAATCTCGAAGTTAGGTCAGGAGGATTTGTAACTTTGACCACTCTGTGCTGTTGAAAACTTATCCTGTAATGATTTGTTTAAAAGAGCTCCTGCAGGAGCTCTTTTAAACAAATCATCACAGGATAGGTTTTCAACAGTATCTTTAGGTTGGATTTTGGACATTGACATGAATAAATATTAAGCTTAGCATTGGAAGAGTTAACAATTTCTTAATGGACTCTGATACAATTGTTTTCAACTAACCCCATCTTCAACTAACAAATATCCATTATGCACATTTCTTGCAATATTGTTTTAAAAAAGAAACTTTTTTCATGAAATCCTTGCATACTAATGTAAAAAATACATTTGTAATTGTATAATTAATTGATTTCGACAAGTTGAAATTTGGTATATATTAATACGAGATTTATGTTTGGATGAAACTAGTCAGTGTGGATTACCTCCCCTTTCATAAAGAGTAAAAGTATTTTCAGCAGATACAAATCTTGTGATGTTGCATATTCCGGTGTGTATTTTCTACATACCTTGCTCACATAATAAACAAGTGGTATACATAGTCTGTATTAAGATCTAAAGGACAAAATGTCTTGATGTTTGACATCTTTTATGTTGCATTATGAGTTTGATATAAGACATTTATTCCTAATACCTTCGGTCCACTTACAAACTAATTGAACAGTGTAACAACTCATAAAGTGCTGAATTGATTTCAGTTGAACTGAAAACTAAACTACTTTTTGCTGTTGAAAACCTGTCTTGTGGTAATTTGTTTAAAAGAGTTCTTATGAGAGCTCTTTTAAACAAATTACATCAAGAGAAGTTTTTAACATTCATGTTAGGTTGGGCATTTGACTCTGTAATGTGTAACAGACATAACAAAGAATGCTTGTTGTATGATAAAAATAGAATTTTAAAAAGTTTAAGAAGAAAAAGATTTTAAAAAATTGTAAAAGTAAACCACAGCTTCCATTATTGGTCCCTGTATTCTCAAAACACTTGCAGCGCCTTTAAATACCTACCTTATTAGTGTACCTATTTTACATAACATTATCTTGACTCAAATTTAGACTTAAGACTGTGACTATGTATAATCTTCCTACCAAGACAATCTGTATGAACCAGAGATGCATATTAATGGTAAGAATCTGTTGTGTGAAGGGGGCTCTAGCAAGGTGCTCTATTGCCCCACTGTTGATCCAGGGTAGAAGTCTATTTGTTTTGGTATGTCTGTGTCCTGTGTTCTGATGTGTTGAAGCTAGTCCATGAGCAATCCAAATTAACCTATTTTGTTGACAACTCCGAACCGTAATTTATCTACCATTTATTTATCATGCAATGTGCTGTAATTTATTTGTTCTAAAATAATAAAATGCTGAAATCAATTCGTGGATTTTGTTTCATATTTTTAAACATGACTTGTGCAATTATACATGGGCATGGCATGGGTATGTCCACTTGTTTCATTACAAGTGGAACTTATCTAAATGGCTCAATTATTGATTTTATTTGAGTTGGTGAATACGGTGATTTATTGACTTTAGACAAGCGATAGTCACTGGGAAGAAGAAAATAATATGTGAGTGGTAGGACACTCAACTTTTAGGAAACATACATAAGAATTTTCATGAAACCAAGAAATTATGTATTATGCCTACTTTTTTTTATTTCATTTGGTTATTATCCGCAAACATAAAAAAGTCAAAAGGAGAATTTTTTTTTACTTTTGCAATTTTTTATACCACTTTTACGAAACATACATCAGAATTTTCATAGAACCAAGAAATAATGTATCAGGCCAATTGTTTTTACTTGGTTACTTATCATGAATATCATGAACTGAAAGCCAAAAGGTAGTATGTTATACAAATACAATTTTTACACCACCAGCCTACATAATTTTTCGGCAGTGACAATTAGGGTTCGCAAAAAGTTAGTTTTGCTACGCAAGTGTCTGCATCCTTTGGCGTCATCAGTTGAGCCAATATCCTAGGGCGTAGTTTATGCAGCTAGCCTAATGGGTGTAGAGCTCTGATACTTTTTTTCTGGTTTGTGTTGAATGTCAACTTAGGTTGGTAAGTTTACTTACCAATCCTTCTTTTAGTGAACAACTTTGATACTACGGTAACCCTGAACCGTCTTTTGACACATTTGGTGATGTCTCTTGTCCTGATGACGGTAATATCAACATCGAGGATACTAGTCTTCCTCCACTGTTTAATTTAACATCTTCAGGACGATACGTACGCCTTTTTAAAAACAGCTTTAAACTCGCCAGCTTTTTACAAAGCCAGCATCTCGCCAGCATTTCTCTGTTACGGAATGGATTACAGTACAAATGTCTCCAAAGAGAGTGGGCGTTGCTGTTTCTGAAGATGACGTCTTACACTACCGTTTTACGAAGACGTCATAACTCTACGACGTCCTAAACCATGTCACTCGGTTAATGGATTTGGTCTACAAATGCAAACATGGTTGTAAACTGTGCACTTTCTAAAGAAAACCCAGTTACATGGTTTAGGACGTCGTAAAGTTATGACGTCTTTGTAAAACGGAGCCCTGAGTATTTGTAGCATTTTAAAATAAGAAAGTGGATATTTTCAGCTTTAACATAATTGATTTGCGTGCGCCATTGATAAAACCTATCCTGTAATAAATTGTTTAAAAGAGTTCCGGTAGGAGCTCTTTTTAACAAATTACCACAGGATAGTTTTCAACAGAGCACAAATACAGTTATAAGTCTTACTTATCCTAATTTACCCTTCTTAGAGTCAAATAGCTTCTTTTTTTAAATAAATCACCACTGGGCCC
>JAULCD010033307.1:0-19360 GCA_032361085.1 Calliostoma canaliculatum | reverse complement strand
GTGTAGTCCTAAAGTCTATAACACACTAGTGTTGCTACCATAGTGTAGTCCTAAAGTCTATAACACACTAGTGTTGCTACCATAGTGTAGTCCTAAAGTCTATAACACACTAATGTTGCTACCATAATGTACTCCTAAAATCTATAACACACTAGTGTTGCTACCATAGTGTAGTCCTAAAGTCTATAACACACTAATGTTGCTACCATAGTGTCGTCCTAAAGTCTATAACACACTAATGTTGCTACCATAATGTACTCCTAAAATCTATAACACACTAGTGTTGCAACCATAGTGTAGCGCTAAAGCCTTTAACACACCAGTGTCACTTACATTGTGTAGCCTTAACGCGTAAAGCACACAAGTGCATACACCAAACATACACACACGTACGCCTGCACACGTGCACGCACCACACACCAAAACATATATACACACACACACACACACACACACACACTCACACACACACACACACATACACATACACATACACATACACATACACATACACATACACATACACACACACACACGCGAAGGCACATGCATACACTCATACTCGCACGTACAGATACACACACAGACAAACACACAAACACACACACTAACACACACACAACCACACTAACTAACATAGAGAGAGAGAGATTGAGAGACACAGAGAGACAGAATGAGACACGTAAATAGACACAGAGAGAGACAGAGAAAGACAAAGAGACAGATAGAGAGACAGAGAGAGACATAGAGAAAGACAGACAAATAGAGACAGACAGAGAGAGACAGACAGAGTGAGACAAAGAAAGAGATGGGGAGAGAGACACAGGGAGAGAGAGACATATATAGAGAAACAGAGAGAGACACAGGGGGAGACACACAAAGAGACAGAGAAAGAGATACATAAAGAGACACATAGAGAGACAGATAGAGACAGAGCGAGAGACAAAGAAAGAGACAGAGAGAAATACAAACAGAGAGACAGAGACAGACCGAAAGAGAGACAGAAACAGAGACAGATAGGCAAAGTGAGAGAGACATACACACAGAGAGACAGATAGAGAGAAAGATACAGAGAGAAAGAGACACAGAGAGACACAGAGAATTACAGACCGAAAGAGGGATAGATACAGACAAACACACACACAAACCTATACACAATCACACACACTAACAGACACACAACCACACTAACTAACCCAGAAAGAGAAAAAGAGATGGAGAAAGAAAGACAGAGAGAGACCCAGGGTGACAAAAGAGACAGAAAAAGAGAAAGAGAGCTAGACAGAGACAGAGAGAGAGAGAGAGACAGGCAGAGAGAGAAAGAGACAGTGAAAGAGACAACATGAGACACGTAAATAGACACAAAGAGAGACAAAGAGACAGATAGAAAGACATAGAGAGAGCGAAATAGAGAAATACAGATAAATAGAGACAGACAGAGAGAGAGAGAGAGAGAGAGATAGACAGAGAGAGACAGAGAGAGACAGAGAAAGATTGGTAGAGAGACACACAGAGAGAGACATATATAGAGAAACAGAGAGAATCACATAGAGACACACACAGAGACAGAGAAAGAGAGACAAAGAGAGACACATAGAGAGACAGACAGAGACAGAGCGAGAGACAAAGAGAGAGACAGGGAGAAATACAAACAGAGATACAGAGACAGACCGAGAGAGAGAGACAGACACGGAGACAGACAGGCAGAGTGAGAGAGACACACACACAGAGACAGACAGAGAGAGACAGATAGGGACAGACAGAGAGAAAGAGAAAGAGAGAGACACAGAGAGAAAGATACAGAGAGAAAGAGACACACAGAGAGAGAGAGACAGCGAGATACAGACCGAGAGAAGGACAGATACAGAGAGAAAGAGAGACAGAGAGAGACAAACAGAGAGAGACAGATACAGAGAGAGATAGAGAAAGAGACAAACAGACAGACAGACAGACAGACGGACAGACGGACGGACGGACGGACGGACGGACCGACGGACCGACCGACCGACAGACAGACAGACAGACAGACAGACAGACAGACAGATACTTTATGTACATTAATAACAAAAGCTGTGTCGGAATGTCATCTCCTTGGAGTAGATTATTTAACAGTAGGCACTCCGTTATTCATCTTAAATTGTGTCATATGATTATTGAGGAACTAGTTGCCCTTAAGATCATGTGGATAAAAGAAATAATAAAAACAACTACATAAATTCAGTGTTTGCAAAATGTGAGCATGTCCTTTCCTACCTGTAGAACCCGCCATACACACGTTCATTTGCTTATACAGAGAGCGTTTGGACTTTGTTAGTCAGGCCAAAAAAATGTTGTGGTTCCGATTACATGTCTTTAAAATTTAGGGTAGGTCGGTCAGGAATTATTTTTTTTTATTGAATTATTTCCCCCTTGATTTTCCAAATTTGAACCCCTTAAAGTGCTGAGTGGATTTCAAAACTGACCATCTTGTGCTGTTAAAAACCTATTCCGCAGGAGCTCTTTTAAACAAATTACCACAGGATAAATTTTCAACAGCCTGTATCAGTAATTTGGACACTAAATTCAACAAATGTTGTGCTCAGCACTTTTAGGGTTAATAAGATAAAATAGGTTTCCAGCTGCAGTAAATGATGTTATTTTTGTCACTATGATAATAAAAAAGATAGGGTCGGCAACTATTTTGTAGGCAAGGTCGGATAATCAGGAACCACAACACGTTTTTTTTTATTTAGCCTCAGTAAACTGCCCAAAACATATTTTAGAAAAAAGGTAGTTTAAGAAACACTTTATAAACAAACCATTCTGGGATTAGATCAGGGACTACTGGTTACTACTAATTAAATCAGCATGATAGTGGATAAATCAGTCATGGTTATTTGAAAACTTCAGCTTACCTCCAGAGTTTTTCAAACAATGATTAATCTTTTGATCAATTCAGTTAGTGCATAAATGTTCGACTGGTCAGTTGAAAAAAAACATAAATAGTATCTCCTACGCATGAGTTAGTGTCTGCTACATAGGACGGTGTATAGAAAGTCCTACGCAGGAGATAGTGGGTCCTACTTTGGAGTCAATAGCTTCTAGATAGGAGATAATATGTCTATGTAGGAGTATGTATCTCTTATGTTGTACCTAGCATCTTTAAATCATACGTATGAGATATTATTACCTAGGTAGGAGTCAGTAAGATTTACGTGGAAGATAATATCTCTAGGTAGGAGTCAGTAAGTTTTACATAGAAAATGCTATTACCTAGGTAGGAGTCGGTAAGTTTTACGTAAAAGATACTACTACCTAGGTAGGAGTCAGTAAGTTTTACGTAAAAGATACTATTACCTAGGTAGGAGTAGGTAAGTTTTACGTAGACGATACTATTACCTAGGTAGAAGTAGGTAAGTTTTACGTAGACGATAATATATCTAAGAAATCGTAACAGGAATGTGTTAATAAACCCTTCCGTAGAAAGCGACAACACATCTCATAGTTGTAAAACATTCGGTTATGTCCATAGTTATTGAAGGAAGTACAAACAGTACGAGCTGTCTCCAAGTGAGGTTCTTTGAATGTTGACAGATATCACAGACTACTTCAACTGAATCTCCGTGAGGAAATTCCGACTGAATCAACACTAACATCTACAACTGATGAGACCTGGCTCCATCACTTTGATGTTGAGTCAAGCAGAGCAAACCATTAAAACTTGTTGCATCGCATTCCACGGAAGACGTCAAAGCGAATGTCGTCGGTTAGTGTCAATAGTTTGGACCATGAAGATAGTGCCATGATTGACAATCTTCAAAGAGGGCACACAATCGTTGGCCAATACGACGCTAAGGAAACAAAACGTTTACTTGATGCTGTTGAGAAGAGACGGGTAAAGCTTCGTTCATATGTGCTGCTGTTTATAGGACAATGCACCTATGTACACTTCAAAAGTCATAGCTGAACTTGCAGATTCTGACTAAAAATGACAATATTATATTACTGAATTTACCCAAAAGGTGGGGCTCTTTAAAACAAATTATGGATGGGTTTCTAACCGTCTACTTGGCTTCAAATTTGAACATATACATGGACAAAATTTAAACTGAATTTGTATTCCATGCTAGATAAACTAATGGTGACTATTCTATATTTGGATTCGCTGTGGTTTGACAACTGTCGGTATCTATTTATTACACAAAAAATGAAGTCCACATTAAAAAGTAATAACACAAATTAAAAACATAAACTTTACACTTTTTAACTGAATGACGAGTAACAGTGCTGTGGAATTGCTACGATGAAAGTACCAGTATTACAAAACAGAATTAACCTTAGAGTGAGAAACTAATGTTCGTTAGCCTGGAAACTGTGATTTCTTAACGCTGTTGAAAACCTCTCCTGTGATAATGTGTTTATAAGATCTTCGACGGGGTCATCAACAGTGACATACTACTCTTACCCCACACATCCACCTCCACTCCCAACAAGCACTAGAAAAAATATGTAGAAATTATTCAGCGTTTTTCTTTTGGTTTGATGAGATTTCCGCAAGTAACCGCTGTATAACTTCTGTACATTTTTTCCAGTGAAACCTCTGAGATTTGTTTGAGATTGTCCACATAAAAACCGGAAAATAATTTTACAACTTTTTTTAAGCATCCAAAGTAACTATTATTTTTATTGTAATATGTATTGATATTTAGTGGTTTCTAAGTTCTACTTTAAAAACAAAATACACCACTTTTAGACCTTTTTCACTCATAAAGTTTCAAGTTTTGTTTTAAGATATTGAAGGTTCCCGAGTTCTGTTATAGAAACGAAATGGAATCCCTTTTCAAAACAAAGTTGGAATTGTTTCCATTAAAACAGATTAAAATAAAACAAAACCCGACAAAAATCTCAAAAAGCAAAAGGCAACACCTCAGCACCAGGGTTATGTATCTGCAAAGTGTCGTTAAAAATATTTAACGGTTTTCAAGTTCAGCTCCGGAAACAAAATGAAACTCTTTGTGGGACAAAGTCCAAACTGTTTTCAAAGAAGCAAAGACAATACAAATAGACAGACAAACATACCGTTAGCTATATACCCCCGAATAATATACAGGACAGGTTTCAAACACCCTATTTAAATTGAAATTTGGACATTAAAACGGTCAAATTTTAAACTGGACAATTTAAGGGTTAAAAATATGTGCATCTTTTTGTTGATTTTATTTTATATGTAACAAGATTTTAAACGTTATTTATCAACAAAGCCTAGTACTGTAAAGTCGTAAAAGAAAGGATTTAAGATTTCTGACAAGACAGATTGCAGTATGGCAGATCGTGTTCGGTAAATAACACTAAAAGATAATCGTAGAGTCATAAAATTTCACAAGCGTCAGCATAACTAAATATTCTTAAATAAAACAAATCACCAAACTCAGCATAATTGAACACTCTGAAGTCAAAGATATTTATCTTCAGAAATCTTTTACTTCATGACAGTTTCTTCCAATGCTTTCCTCGGCACTTTTAGCACGATTCGGAGGCCAGATTTCAAGTGAAATGATTACTAATACTGACAGCTGTAGATTTGGAAAACAATATTTCTACCATTAACATGGTTGGGTCGAAATGTGATACTTATGTTTTTGTATGTCAGTTTTAACATGTCACGTTTTATCCATAAGGTACATTACTGGGTGACTGTGTTTTGTTTAGAATGCCAAACTTATAGTAAACTGTGAACTTTTAGCATAGAAAATTTAGCATTTGAACTAGCAATCCGCTTTGTGGCAAGAAAAAAACGTAACCTCTGAAGACTTTAATGAGTACAAAACTAAGACATAATATAGCATGTTACTGTGATTGGGCTTTAGTGGCACACTTTGCTCGTGCTCTTTGAATAAAAACTGAAATGTGCAAATATTAACAAGTAAACTACAAATAGGTGGAGTGTTGTGGATAAAAATTTTCGTTAATGCCGGAGAAAATTTAAATTTAGATCAAAACATGAAAGTAAATAACCAGATGTGTATGTGTGCTTTTAATGTGTGTGTGTGTGTGTGTGTGTGTGTGTGTGTGTGTGTGTGTGTGTGTGTGTGTGTGGTGTGTCCTGCATTTGTATGCGTGTACGTTTGTGTACTTGCTTGCTGGTGTGTTTTGTTATTTGTGTAGTAGTAGTAGTAGTAGTAGTAGTAGTAGTAGTAGTGTGTGTGCTCGTGTGTTGTGTGTTTGTGTATTAGTGTGTGTATGTGCGTGCTCGTGTGTTTTGTGTGTTTGTGTAGTTGTGTGTGTGTGTGTGTGTGTGTGTGTGTGTGTATGGGCTCGTGCTTTTGTATGTTTGTGTAGTAATGTGTGTGTACATGTATGTGTGTGCTTATGTGTCTGTAGTGTGTGTGTGTGTGCTCGTTTGTTTAGTATGTTTGTGTAGAAATGTCTGTGTGTGTGTGTGTGTGGTCGTGTGTTTGTGTAGTGTGTGTGTGTGTGTGTGTGTGATTGTTTGTTTAGTATGTTTGTGTAGTAGTGTGTTTGTGCTCGTGTGTATGTGTATGTGTGTGTGTGTGTGTGCTCTCACACACACATACAAACACACTCATACACAAACACACACACACATATATATATTCCCACACTCACACACATTCATACGCAAACACACACCCACTCTCTCTCACACACACACGCTCTCTCACACACGTACAAACACATTCATACGCAAACACACACCCACTCTCTCTCTCACACACGCTCTCTCACACACATACAAACACACTCATACACAAACACACACATATATTCCCACACTCACACACACTCATACGCAAAAACACACACTCATACGCAAACACACACAGACACAAACACATACATACCCACACTCATACACAAACACACACACGCGCTCATACACACACTCTCTCTCCCTCCTTGTCGCCCTCTCTCACAAACACACACACACACACACACACACACAAAGGGGGGGATTAATTTCCAAAAGTATGTATCTTTCAAAATATTAAAGATGTACTGATAAATGGGTATTCATACTTTAAAATACTGATACCACTGCTTAAAGTTTACAACAAGCAATTATTTAACTTGCTAAAGACTGAATTTAACTTGTGTTTTTTACCTTACTATTTATATTTACAAACTATATATTTTTACAACTTCCATGTATTGATTATACACGTGTACACGTAGTACTTGTATTTCTAATTACTAACTCACATTCCGTTAAATTCCTTAAGTGACTCCAGTCAATTAGGTATGATAAAAATGTTTAATATTTGAAATTGACTAAATGTAACATTGTTGTTGCTTAAACAGTATCTCATTTAAGATGTCTTTGAGGAGCATTTTTCAAGAAGTTGGTGTGGTGAACAATGGGGGTATTCTATGGGTATCAACTTTATTGCAATTATGTGACGTTTCCGTGTAGATACTAACACCGTTATCAAGCAAGTGATCAACATACTTTTGAAGGTACAGATGATATACATGTATATAATTGGTATACACTGGTGAGGAATATGAGTTCATGTTTACGCAAGAGACAAGGTTGATATGTAAATTGTGTATTCACAAGGCTGACTAGACTAATTGGATTCACAATGCTCAGTTGGCCTTTGATGTTAAGGTTTTTATGATTGGAGGCTAGTGTGACATGGACAGTATTTTGATAGTATTGGGCAGTAGGCCAATGGAGTGAGTAGTACAATTAAATTAAGTATGTTTGGGGATGAGTTCATAAAAGGTACTTGGTATGTGATACCCTTGACCTCTATTGATGCCTGGTTGGAATCTTTTAATGTTGATGGCCGTTGACAAATGCTACTCAAAAGTATACATTTTATGTACGTGTGTGTGTTAAACTTGTATGTAAATATAAAAAACCCAACTCATCTGCAGCATTTTTAAGTCATCACACTTTAAATCTTAATAACAAAATCAATTAGGCACTCTAAGGGTACTGTCAAGGAACACTGCAGCCCGTGTTCATGCGTGACACTAAGTATGTGCACAGAGATATTTGAATCTAGAGGTTCAAATCAAGTTGTCAATCAGAAACACACGGCCAATAAATCTGGTTTACAAGTGCCATACTCGTTGTAAAACGTGTTTCTTATCTTTTGAAAATAAAAAACCCAAATTGAACGAGTATGGCATTTGTAAAAGAAACCCATGGGCTAAGTTTAAGATTGCCGCGTTAGACAATCACCATGTGTTGACATGAAGGTAACTTGAACGTAACACTATTTACAGACATTTTTGTAAACTACACCGCCTTTTTTTATTACAGGTGTTTTTAATTTAAAAAAAATATTTTAAGGCTACTAGTTTAAAATAAAATCTCATTACATTTATTTTAACTTTGTTTTTAAGCAAACTGAACAAAATTTCAAACAGATATTATAGATAGACACAAATATTAGAGATAGACACAAATATTATAGATATACACACATATTATAGATAGACAAAACGCACTTCTGCAAGTTATGACGCAACACTCAGGTTTGAGTTATTAAATGTAGCATACATAGCATAAGCAACGAGTGAAAATATGTTCTTCAGAATTCACGAGTTGAAATATACATCGTATTTGACAAACAACATGAAATAGCCTATTTTATAAGATTAGTACTTTTAAAGTTATCGTTGTCCTATCGACATCCACCAGATGACTGTAAGCGTTTCTTAAGCGTAGTCATACAATTCAGTGCCTTTTACCTATTGTTGACACCGCACACAAACTTAGTTCCAAATTATGCAGGTTATATTCACAAGACATATTGACATGTACATACAAGTGTTTAGGCAAGCTAGTGTGCAAATAAGTACAAAGTGTGTTTTTTGTTTAAATACAATGTGTGTATAACATGCATTGCCATCAGTAAATTCGAGATTTAAATGATGAATGACGAATAATAAACCTAGTGCTAACTTTTGGTTGCCAATTTGAATAGGCTGTTACAAATCTTTTGGTGATTACTTGTACAAAAGAGACCTTTTAAACAAATTACCACAGGATAGGTTTTCAACAGCACACGGTAATCACAGCCTTGATTCTAAAAAATGGATTCGGTACCCTTTAGGTTAATGAAAATACAATATATAAGAGATTTCTTAAACGCTCCTTGATAATTTCGATGTAACTTGGTAACACAACCATCGCATTTAAACCCGTTTTTGATTTAAGTGAGTGAGTGAGTGAGTAAGTTATTATTTAGCGCGTTTTGATTTAAGCCTTATTAATTAAAATAATTCTTTAAAATAGCCAACTCTTTTAATAAATTGTGCACTATTTTAATATTAAAAAAACCCGTTTAAATCCGTTTGTTTTTTTGTAAACCAGACTCAGGGCAACGTATATGATCTTGCTAAACACCAATTCCATGTTTGAAAATAACTTATTGATCAGTGGCAGACCGCATCTATGGAATACTTATTTTTCAAGTTATATTTTATAATCATAATTCATTTTCAAAAGACCGAGTTGTGATATACATGTAGCAGCTACTAGACTTGCTTATTTTATCTTGACTATCCGCAAGGCGCAATAAATATTCCATTGTAATGGCACAGGACCAGATCATCGTTTGATACCGTTTGATTACGTGCACCACTGCCTAGTGATGCATGCGTGCTTTGTGGTATACTAACACTGCACTCATGTAATATTACACGTAAAAACTTTATCTGCGGGTTATGTTGCCTGCACATGATCTGCTTATCAGTGAATCAGCTTGTCGTGACTGTACTTTAAGAAGCCACGCGTGAGACCTCAAATGCAAAGGCATATTCCAACAAGAAAACTATGGCTAAAGGTTGACTGAAGTAATGAAACAGTTATTTGCAAATGCTAAAATCGTTGTAAACTGTACAATTTCCAAAGAAAAACTTCGTTTTCTTTGGAAAGTGCACAGTTTACAACGACTTTGGCATTTGTAAACCAAACCCATTGCCCCAGTGTTTATTTTTGCCAAAACTGTGCAGATCCTTGGATTGGCGGGACTAAACACAGATATCCAAGATGGCCGCCGCATAATAACAATCCGTTACTAGAAATTACGGTGATTATGCTTTCCGGTGAATTCATTAATCAGTGCTTTTCATGCATCTCAGCCGTTCATGCACTGCACACTTCTTACCTAAAAGCAACAGTTTTATATCCTTGGCAGCTTGAATTCCATCTTCTTTGAGGTTTTTCTCTATGGCTTTACTTCTCTCCATTGCTTGGCGCTCCTCTGCGCTCATTGTACAACCCATGGTGACTCGTCGGTGCTGGGTCCACTCACTCGCTATCGCTCACAGTGCTGTAGTAGTTATCGTGCCAATGCTGCCGCCGCCGTACACACAGCGCCTTTACAAATGCTGCCGTTTTTTCCTTCTGTACCGTCCCTTCACCAGCCTCGGCTTGTAAAAGAAAAATTGTTACAATATATATCCTATCTGAGGCTGCCCGCCTGAGCACCGTCTCTGCATAAAAAGAGACCTCCCTACACTGGTGGTGACTTAGCAAGAAGCAGCTCTCGACCAGCTCTCTAATGATTCTCAATTTTCCAATATGCCCAATCGCCAGCTCGACTCTCTTTTCTCGCACCGTGGTTCTGGTCTACTTCCACAACAAGACATGGAACGTTCAGAATCCAATAGTTGGCACAAGGCATCGAACAACCATCCCCTTCTGTTCAGACGTTGTCCCCGAGAACGGCGAGTGTTGAGAGGACCAAGCTTGTAACGGGAACAAAGCTAATGGTTGATATGCCGGCAAGCGCTAGCTGGTAGCGATCGAACTTGGACTAGAACGGTATTCTAATAGATCGCTAACGTGGGGTCACAGAGTGACGTCACGCCAAGCACGGGCTGGAGGATACTCTTCTGCAGGCGATAGAATTAAGAAATTATGAAAATTAAGGTCATTTCATATTACGAATGGATTTGTAGACCGAGAGAGCGTCTAGGACACGCAGACGGACGGAGCGACTCACTGGGTGGGCCAAGCGGGTACCATCACGCGGGCTTCTCGCCAAAATATCGGTGCCGAGAAGCCAGGCGGTATTAACATATATCACACAGTTCCACGCCAGTTATTCCATGCATATTTATAGCGGCGTACTTCTATTTCTGGTAATATATTATCGGGAATAGATATAAACAGTTTCTTGCGCTCATGGAGTTAAGGTGTATTATAACTGTGTTTTAACTGACTTTTAGAATGCGTGAATAAATTAACTATAATTAAGGACATATTTTCTTCGTTTTACCCAGAAATAATATTGATGATTTTATGGCGCTGATAAACGGAATAATTTATTTGCTGTAGACAGTTAATGTTATTAAAGTTGTATGAACTATTTATGGAGATAATACGTTTTAATGTCGTTGCGTGTTGATAATTACATAATTTGGAGATGGTAGTGTATTGTTTCGACATATAATAATTTGCCGTTAAGTTAAGACCAATAACTATGTTTAAAACTACAAATACAATTTGATATTTAATTATATATATAAACTAAGTAAAAAAATACGTTATTTATTACTTGATTAAATTATCACGAATAAAATTTGACATAATGATTTTGTGTTTGATTCAGAAGAAAATAATTAGTAAATATTTTGATTCTTTTTGCTTTTAAACAATTTCGTTGGTATGTGTATTTAATCTTTAGTGAAAATAAATCGAGATATTTTCAACAGCACAAGGTAGTCAGTTTTAACACCTACTAACCCATTTCATCACTTAAGAACTAAACTTGCTTCAATACCTTAACGATTCTATTGTTATGTAATAAATTTACAACCAAAATAAGCTAAGCTGAACCCTGTACGTTGTTCACATTAACCCCACAAACCGTGTTATATTTCTTTCCCGGTGTAAACATCCGTATCGTACAGTAGTTCAACGTGACATCGCGGGAACCAAACAGCTGAATGCATGGCTTGTCACTTGTTTCATCGTCCTCGCCTCCCGCTGTTGCCGGTCTCTCCCCCTCCTCTCCCCCTCCAACTCCACCTCTCCTCCTGTCACACTTTCCCCGTATCTCTACGCACCTGTCACCTGTAATCAACAGCTTTGTTAACCCTCAAAGCGCCAGTCGCGACATTTGTCTTTTTTAGGGCGCCCGGTGTCAAACGTTAATACGCTGATAAATCATATCTTGTAATTTGTTTGAATTTATCCTGTGGTAATTTGTTTAAAAGAGCTCCTAACAGGAGCTCTTTTAAACAAATCACTACAGGATAGGAGTGCAATATGGATAATGTGTTAATCAGTTTAAGAACATACTTTAAACAAAAGTTATTTTATAAGGGTTAAGCTGTACGAGTCGTGGGTGTAGCAGTGATAAACAAAAGCATGCCCCAATCAAAATAAAAGTGTTACCGGAATATATAAATCTGGATTTTTCCCCCCTCGAGTGTTATGTTTAGATATAACTGATAACTCCCTCCCCCTCCCTGTTTTCAATCTTTGTTGTTTGTTTGTTGTTGTGGTGGTTTTGTTGTTGTTATTGTTGTTAGTTGTTGTTTTCTGCATATTTTGTTTGTTTGCTTATTTGGATATTTTGTTATTTTTCGTGAAAGTAAAAGTGTTTTAATCACAGTTCATATAGTTTTTGTGTTTGTTTCGTTTTTTATGTTTAATTATTTGTTTGTTTGTTTGTTGTTTTTTTTGTTTTGGGAAGATGATGTTTCGGAGGTTTTTAATTATAGTTTTTTTTTTAATCTTATATATTTGCTTATCAATATTGTTTTGATGAAGCAGTGTATTCTGATTTCTCTGAAATTACAATATTTGTATTGATACATGAATTGCATATTATAATTCTGTTTTTAATGGATGGAATTGGGATCGTTTCAAAGATACTTCATCTGTCTTACGGCGAGACATATGGAGTAAACACACAGGTAGCCCAAAAGTCTTAAATTAAGCAAGTCCACATTTATCCTCCATTTAACATCAGTGTTTTAAATATGATATTTCATATCAAACACACCTTTTTGAGAAGCTAAGCTCCAATGTACATACTGTTAAATGTTGTAATCTGGAGTAGTTTACTTACAACTCGAGTTTGTTAGTTTTGTTCTGACGAAATATCCATCAGCTGTTTCCATCAGATTAACCATAAGAGAACTATTGACACGGCAATGTCAGTTTCATAGTTCAAGAAAACTACACTGTTGAAAACCTGTCCTGTGGTAATTTGTTTAAAAGAGCTCCCGAAAGGAGCTCTTTTAAACAAATTACCACAGGATAGGTTTTAACAGCTTAAATAACCACCGTTAAAAGTCCCACTAAGTTAGTTCCGCACTGAATGGGTTAATTACTTTGTCTTTGTCTTTGTTTGATGAAAACAATAATACCATAGTATTAGTTTTACATTTTGGTTTCAATGTCGTAATAAATGAAACGAATTACGAAACTTAACCACCACAGCGTTATCAGATCTTATTACCGACCAAATTACATACATTTTGATTGACACAACGCGTAACTTCTCTTTAACTCTTAAGTGCCGAATTGATTTTTGTAGGACTTAAACTCCCGAATACCCTGAGCTGTAAAAACCTATCCTGTGGTAATTTGTTTAAAGGAGCCCCTATCGGAGCTCCTTTAAACAAATATCACAGGATATGTTTTTTTATAGCCTATTTAGATTAAAATTTGGACAATGAAACAGACAAATATCGAGGGTTAAAATGATAATTTTCATTAATAACAATAGAACAAAAGACAGTATATTTGATTAAATATATATAAAAAAAATGTGTGACGTATGTATGTTTCATCATCTTTGTAACCTTTTTGTAAGGCAAAGCACTTTAAGGTTTTAATATATTTTCCTCCTTTCCTAACTTTGCTTCCACCGAATACCTCATCCTACCACCAACCCCTTCCAATATGTTTTTTTGAGAAAAACAAATCTAACTTAAGTCCATATTTGAAAGAAATCATTACTTTACGGTTTATGATCAAGCTTCATTTTTGTAACATGTACAAATAAGTATTGAGTTAATGTTAGATTTGTACCATTTTACACATGGTTAAAGTAGTGAATTGAAAAATATAATTGTCAAAATTACAGAAAAACAAACAATAACAAGACAAAAAACTAAATAAACAAAAACAAAACAACAAAAAACAACAAAAAACACACCAAAAACCACAACAATAAAAAAAACCACCAAAAATACAAACCCCAAAACAAATCTTTCTGCCAACCAACTAACAAAACAAAGTACAACAAACTAAAATAAAATAAGTAAAAATAAATAAATAAATAAACAACAACTCAAAAAAACATACCAACAAAACAAACTAAAACCAAAATCAAATCAAAACCAAACCAAACCAAACCAAATCAAACCAAACCAAACTAAATCAAAACAACCAAATAATCAAAACAAACTAATAAGTGTTTGTTTTCAGTATTTTCCCTTATATTCTTTTCGTCTATAAGGTTGAGTAAAAGGTAAACAGCCATACATACATTTCATTTTGAATGTATGTTGCCACAATGTTTAATGGACAGATGATGATTTAATATTATCCTTTGGCGTTGATATTCTTATTTACTCTGATCAACAACAAAACTTTGCAGTCACTTTGAAACATTCTCAACTCAAATAGTAGTATGCAACCTAAGCTGTCGCACTTGGCGCTAGAAATAAAGGCGATAAAGGTCATGTGTTACCGCTGATACCACCTGACCCGTATATAACACACGAATACTTGCAGGTTTCATATCAACATTGCCGCTGTGTCCAGGGGAGTCTGTCCTGACAGATTATCAATTTAGACCATTCTCTGACGTTGATGTTTTATATCCTACAATAAACGTAGTTTAAAATTTCTTGGATGTCAACTTCTGGTTTGTTAGTAATTTCACGACGTTTCGGGGCATATGCTTGCTCCTTCATCAGGTGAATGATGCTGTGAGGTTTCTTAACATAGGTTTATGAGTGTCGAATGGCACCGGGTCCAAACTGATCTCTGCGCTACAACAATCGCCAGCAAGAACACTAATTTTATGGTTTTGTTGGGTCACTTGCGAGAGTATTATAATTTCTCAAAGTCCTTAATCACAAACTTTCAAATGGCAGATTGTTGGTGTGAAATATTTGTCAGATTGCGGCAAAATTTAATGTGCCCTTAGGTGTTGTTGGTAGACTTTTAAAGAAGCATAGTCAGACAGGCACTGTGAAGGTCACTAAAGGTCAATGTACTGCAGATTTAAGACAAGAACCCTTGTTATGTAAAAATCAGCTTCGTTAAAGATGGTAAAAAGCGATAGGCATGCTCGTATTTTATTAACTCGTTAAAACAGCAATATCCAATAAATCAATAAGTATGTCATCTTTAAAACATAGCGTGCATGTGGTTTAAAGTAAACTTTTACATAATATAATTATGTCATAAATCGTAAGACTTTTCAGAAAATCTAGTTTACATAAAATAACTTAACATAGATACGTATACTTTGTTAACATTATAACATTTAGTTTTGTGTATGACATCATGTCGCAAACTTGTAACAGTTGGACAAATATGAATATCGACTTTTAAAAACTTACGAGGTCAGCAACAATCTATTTTAATCAGTAAATATTTCCTTTTATCTTTTAGAATAATCAGATATCTGTCTGATATTTTTTTATATTTATATTTTGTGAGCAGTTGTTATCATCATCATGTAGCTACAATGATAACACCTCACATAATATTCGACTTTCAATAGAAGCTATGTGCATGACGGGTGCTACTAGTAAGGCAGGACATGCTCACTCTTCGCGAACACCAGATGTCATCACTGAATTTCATAGGTTCATACACATAGCTTCTATATTTATACTGCCAGAATGTCCAATGGAATCTGTCTTCACATATAACGATTTTGATTATTCTCTGGAGTTTATATTTATATTTATAGAAGAAAAATTGTAAATGACGATGAACTCGGGACTATTGCAAAAGCTTGTTTAAGGACCAGTCAGAAGACTATTGCCACAGCACAAATTGGCAAAGTGTATTTTTCGGAATTAAACCTATATTTAAAATTAAAAGCCCAAGACCTGCTCTGACTTAAGCTGTTAATGCTAAATTGAGTTCTCAAAAACGTTTTACGCTCATGCGTATACAGATTTCACACAAGAATTGTCATTATGTTAAACAGATTTATCCTGACAAATAACAGAATAAAACTAGTTTTGACGTCGACGTTAATATCTTCTAAACGCTAAAACAAATTCAAATAAGGTACAAAGTAAACAATAATTAACCAAAACAAACTTTTCTCTTTTTGTTTGGTTATTTTTCATGTTTTGAAATTATTCTAAACACTGTTACAATTTCAAATGGTTTTAGTTATCACGTTACTAAATAACTCGTCCCATTGTAAGTCGAGTATAGTAGTGTACTTGCCATGGACTCGTTTGGAGTAAATTTACAGCATAACTACAAGTTCAACATTTACAACTAGAAAGTCAGGTGACGTTAATCATTGAGTTAATAAAATTTACAGATGTTAAAATCTTTTTGAACTGTGCTTTTCTTTGGCAAGTGCACAGCTTACAATTATTTTAACAATTAAAAATTAAAGAAAGTGGTCCAGTGTATGTGTTGTTTTATTGTATTATTTACTTTAAGAGTCAACAGATAATGTGATAATGAAATGCTACTACCAGAAACACATTATGCTGGTTACTGGTTACTGGTTACTGGTTACTGGTGTAAACTTGTGCTTCCAGCATCGTTGGCTCTTGCACGCATCTTATCTCCTCTTCCCTTTATAATGGCGTTCATGGTGGACCAAGCATTGTTGCAGTTGTGGAATAGGTCCTTTTCACGGTCTGTCGTCATGAATGTCCTCACATGTTTTAATTTGGGGCATTTGAACAAAATGTGGTGGGTGGTCTCTTCCTCCTTCTGACATAGTGCACATAGGGGATCATCTGTCAGTTTAAACCTATGCAGATAACTTTGGCAGGGAAAATGAATTAATTTTAGCCTTGATATGAGGACTCGCTTCCTTCTTGTCAGGGTTGTGTACCTGCATTTGTTTATGTTGGGCTGTATCTCATAAAAAAATACTCCAGCAGTCATTAAAGATCTTCGTAATACTCTTGACATACGAAGAAACCTCCATATGTTTCATTGAGGTGTGCATAAAGGGAAAAGGATAGAAGTGTGGTGTAAGGACAGAAAGGACCCCACCTTTTTGTTATTATGGTTCATTGGCATTTAATTAATCTTCCGAAGACATGAAAGGTAGCATTCATTACGTAGATTTCTGGTGTCCGATATGTTAAGCTTATACAATATAGTATTTGCATTTCGAGATTTATAATAGGATTTTCAAAACGACCGGTGAATTATTTTTCTTGACAACTAGCCATATGTGATTTTGTAAAACCAACTGCTTGTTTGCAGTAACGTATTGAGTCAACATTGTCACTTCAGTATTTACAAATTGACACTTTATTATAACAATGAGCAAGCTTGACGTCAACTTTATAGGCCATTAGCAGCTGCCGCTAAATTCTACACTCACTTTGTCTGTGATTAATATACACAATATTAACTAAGGGACATAATAAACGATGGCCTAACTCAAAGTGCCATCACTGTGACTTGAAGAGGAGATAAAGCTGTCACGTGTATTTAAAACCATTGTTGAACGTAAACCGTAAATCTAGCAGTTAAAACCTTATTTTAATAGAACATAAAACTACAATTACACTGTATTATGGAAAACATATCCTGTGATAATTTGTTTGAAAGAGCTCCAAAAGGAGCTCTTTCAAACAAATCGTCACAGGGCTAGGTTTTCATCAGTCTATTTAGATTGTAATTTTGGCATTGTAATAGACAAATGATGAGCTTGGCACTTAAAGGATGAACTTCAGAGATTGATCTAAATTTGTGATCTATCAACTAACATGGCTGGTGCACATGTGTGTGATCAATGGAGTCCGTATCGATGTCATCAATGAGTATTTGCTTTGTGTACAGCACCACTGTAGAAAAAAGATGAAACTCAAAGAACCTCTGTTCACTTGAGTTAACGTTGGCTAGTACGTATAAAACAAAAACTTCTCTTGCTTGGTATCTGAAACGGAAAAAATTTAAACGCCCATAATCGAAGCTCCTTTCATATCTTCATACCTTCAACATCTGCGCATCTAACAGCTTCTATGTTATTTTTCCTTTTGACACCTCAGATACAATTTACATTTTGGAAGGCATCCATCATTGCGTGTTTAAACCTTTCACGTTTAGTGACAATGAGATACCATCTCCACATAATGGCTTTAGATATCAAAGATAACCCCAGCGTCCGTTATCATCAACACAGATATTATCCTCAGTGGAATACATTATGACACGTCCGTTCGTGCTTTAATAAACGTTTTGCGTTGAAGTGCATACTTAACAAGGCTGATAATCATCTTTTCAATCCAATAACTTGTGTGGGATTATCATTTTGATTATCATTGTGTTTGAATTTAAGATAATATTTTCTGATTATTTTTGTCGTATGAAACCGATTGAAAGATTTGAACAAGAGTTTTACAACAATATTTTTGTTTTATTTTAGGAGAAAACTCTGCATCACTAACAAGGTTGTGTGACGAAGTTATGGCATGTAGTTGCAAACTTGTGATGCTGCGCCTGTCCGCATTGTATGTAGAACATATAAAATGACGCTAACTCGACAGGACTCGAATCCACTATTTAACCCCCCCTAAATGCCAAGATGGACATTTGTTCGTTGTAATATTCAAATTTCAGCCTAAATATGCTGTTGAAAATCTATCTTGTGACAGTTTGTTGAAAAGAGCTCCTACAGGATAGATTTTCAACAGCACAACGTAGTCACAGTTTCAATTCCTACAATGATATGTCTGGCATGCAAAAGGTTTTAATGGTCAGTGACTTTCCCCTGTTATTCAGACAGCTTTTTGGCATAGTTTTAAACTACATTTTCTATGCACAAATGAATATTGCCAATGTAGTTGTATTTCGATACCGTTCAGATTTAACAGTATTTTGGTTAAGTATAACATCACATATTTATCTTATGATCAGTGTTACTAAGAGCTGCACATATGGTTTGCTGCAATCTGAGAAATTGACATTTTCGTCGGAAACATTCAGAAATATGGCTCTCTCACCTGACATGTAATTAGTCTGAGAGTAAGGTACAAGTAATACACACTTAACGTACTCATAATGTTTAATAATTCCTCAACGCAACCGTAGCTATTTTCAAAATGGACAAATAGGTTCCTTTAAAAATGTCAAACTTTTGTTAGCTCTGCAAAGTCTCTTCCTCTGTCTTGCAATCAAGAGAATATTATAAAAGCCTTGAGTGAGTGAGTT
>JAULCD010033197.1:0-12515 GCA_032361085.1 Calliostoma canaliculatum | reverse complement strand
TTGTGAAACAGGGCCCTGGAATGAGAATGACAGATGAAAAAATATTAAGAGTTTAACTGTTAAAAGTGCTAAGCACAACATCTGATTATTTTAGTTTTCAAATTCCAACTGAAACAGGCTGTTAAAAACCTATTCTGTGATAATTTGTTTAAAAGAGCTTCAACAGGAGCTCTTTTAAATAAATTATCATAGGATAGATTTTCAACAGCACAAGTTTTAAGACTGACTGAAATCAACTTAGCATTTTAAGAGTTAATCGAGGGTCCCATAAATGCTTCTAATTTAATATCAACAAAATTGGTCCCAAATACAAGAAAGTACTTGAATCCACAGAAAATGTTCATCCCTGTTCATATAGGAAGAACTCATGATAAGATAATACCATTGACTACATTTACACTCGTATCTCCATGCCATTAAACACACTAATCCATGCTTTCACACTAAAGAGATAGACCATCAAATAAGTTATCAGTTGTTGCTATATCTCTTCTAAATATCATTCAAAGACTTGACGTCATTGTTGACTAACACCCACTTTTGCTTCAAGTCAGATCACCAGTTGGCAGAGTTATCTCCCCTATCGCACAAAGTATAGACCAAAAAAATGCCAGGAACATTTGAAATGATCGTTCCCAAACATAAGTTGGGTTTGTTACATTAGCAAATTTATGCATCCCCGCGTGATGTTAAATACTTAACTTATGGTAATTTGTTTACAACAGGAAAGTTTTTTTTCAGCTTGTTGAGATTGAACTGTAAACGCTTTAAGTGTTAAATAGACAATTAAAACCTCATTTAGACATTATCATTTTGCAAATGTAATACATTACCTGAAACTGTCGGAGATCCCACACCTTGATGAATCCATCGTCTCCCCCCGACAAAAGGAAGGGTTCGCTGTGGTTCCAGTGTAACACGTTGATGTCTCTCAGGTGGGCGTCTTCCACTGTCAGCATACATGCCTTACCTGGCGCCACCCGACTGTCCCACACTCGGATTGTACGGTCAACAGAGCATGAAGCAAACACCTGGGTAGAATAAACAAAGCAGGTAGTAATGTGTTCAGAATTTACATTCACTCTTTCTGTTAATAAATTGTTTAGTAATATTGACCTTTTATCACACATTTGATTAATTACATTTAATTTTTTTACACTGGCTGGTTGGACTATAAACTGTAACCACCTTTTACTGCTGAAATCTTATCCTGTGACAATTGGCTCCCTACAGAAAGACTTTTAATAAATTGCCTCCAGATAGGATTTCAACAGCTTATTCATGCTAAAATGAAAATAATGTTGTAGTTTACACCGAGAGTTAATAACCCGAACAGGCTAGTAACCCTTACAGTGCTGAACTGGGGTAATTATAACTTAATACTGTCAACATCTTTTGCTGTTGAAACCTTTCCTGTAATAATTTGTGTAAAAGAGCTCCTGTATGAGCTCTTTTGCACAAATTATTACAGGAAAGGTTTTCAACAGCCTATTTAGGTTGGAGTTGGAAATTAAAATTGACAAATGTTGGTTTCAGCACTTTTAGGATTAATGCCTACATGCAAACAAATTGAAGACATGTGGCGTGCAATACTTGTAAGGTACCTGAACACTTTTAATACCATTTTAATTCTTGAAAGAACTATGTGTAGCAATTTTCTGTTTTAGTGTCTAAACTCTAACCTGAATAGGCTGTTAAAAACCATTCCTGTATTCTATTGTTTAAAAGGAGCTCCTACAGCAGCCCTTTTAAACAAATGACCACAGTTTAGGTTTTTAACAACACAAGGTGGTCGCCATTTTCATTTTTAGCAACTGAGAAGTTAATAATTTTGTTCACTGATGCAAAATCATTTTCGGTGACATTAACCCCAGTTAAAATCACGGTTAGAAAAGTCTCTTCCAATGAGTGTTTGCTAAACTGGTCCATTGTCGTACATTTTTGCTCTGATCCAGGCCCAGGTCTTGTTCTTGGCTGCACAAGCATTTCAGTGAAGCTCAATTTGTATATTTGTCTAAAATGAGGAGTTCAGGCAAATCGAAATTTGGCTGTATTTTAAGTAAGATAAACAAGAATTATTGGGAAACAAAAGGACTATCGCATTAACAAAAGGACCGGCTTTGCCTCGCCCTTTGTTTGAGCGACAGTCCTTTTATATCCTGATAAAGTACATTCACTTGTTCTCTATCTCTATTCTCAGGGTTAATGTATTAGTTCACCAGCACCAAAACAATCTTCACAGCCACTTTAGAAGTGAACATGATCAACTTGTAACATATTCTGCTTACTCAACAAGTTTTCTGACAATCATATAACATATGACCTCTCAAGAATGTCTGCAAGTCATAAAAGCCATACGTGTGCAGCATTACGAGGCTATAGTCACCACTGCTCTGACGGTTTCGGCAGATTGTATGTCTCTTTCATTTCACATTCGTGTGCAAGCTGACATTCATGTGCACCAAACTGTTGCGTCATGAAAGGTGAAACATTTGAACTGAACAAGAAGTTTTTATAAAATGCAATTAACTTCAGAATGCAGAATTTAGGTCAGGATTTTAAAACTGACCACCTTGTGATGTTGAAAATCTATCCTCTGGTCATTTGTAGGAGCTCTTTTAAACAAATAACCACAGAATATATAGTTTTTTAAGCCTATTTAGGCTACTTATTTGGACACTGCATTAAACGGAGAAGATAGAATTCCCAGTTAAAGGGTAAGGTGAATAGTAACAAGGGAAAGTGTCTGAGCAGACATTGCAAGCTAAAATTCATGTCAAACTGTTGCATCAGAAAAGCAAATCACACTGGCACTAAACAAGAATTTTTACAATGCAATTAACTTAGTACTGAAGACGGATTAGGATATAAAACTGCAACCACTTTGTGATTTTAAAAAATTATTATTTGTTTGAAAAAGCTGAAACCACTGGCACTGAACAAGAAATTATTTAAATGCAATGAACTTTTTAAAGAGCTGAATTTAGGTCAGGATTTAAAACTGAGCACTTAACTGAGCATTTAGCTTCTTTGGGACAAATTTTGACAATGAAAAATAAATTGGGCTCAGCACGTTAAGGGTTAACACTGAAGCTGCAGCTTCACAAAGCAAAAACAGAGCAGTAACCTTTTTTTAGCACTGTGGTTTTTTAGAATGCAGTGATTATTTTCGTGCTCTGCTGTTTGACAAGTCTTGTTTTTTAACAGTACAGGCTCATACATCTTGCATCTTTTCTTAAGGCAAAAGAAAAGCTACATTTTGTTTACTCCTCCAAACACTTTAGAAGCTATGGCCTGACCCTGGTGTATCCGATTCCATGGTAAAGCAAATCATGCTGTAACGAAGGATGACTGTACTACTTTACTGAATTTTCACTTATGTTTAAATTATTTATTTAACTGATAATTTTTTTAGTCCTGTATATCTTCATGTTGTTTTAAATAAGGAGTAAGTATTTGCAAGTATGTGTTAATTTTATATTTTTAAAATGTCCTTTGATTCTTGTATTCTCCTCCAAAAGCTATGACAAGTACACACATTCTGAGCAGCTGAAATGCTAATTTTCCTTAAACAAGTAATTAAAACTATTTTGAGCCCATACAATCAGTTGTGTCTTTTTCAACAACTAAAAAGTTGCAGTTTGTTAAGGAATATGTAGAGCTACTCATAATGACAATAAATGGTCTCAGAAGACTGCATGTGTCCTTCAATAGAAGCTTGTGTACAATCTGACAAGCTTCGTGTCAAGCTGTTGCAGCACCAACACCAACACCAACACTTGCACTGTCAAAATGCAGAATTGCTGTGCTGCATAACAACCTTTGCTTTAACTCTATGATGCCCAGCTGATTTTTTCAGAATTTAAACTACATGCAAGACAACCTTGTGTTAAAAACCTATCCTGTGACAATTTGTTTAAAAGAGCTCTTTTAAACAAATATTATTACAGGATAGGTTTTAATAGATTATTTAAACTGGAACTTTTAACCGCAAGTATTGAGTTAGGCACTTGAGTGCAGGCCCAGCACTATAGTGTACAAATTGTTGCTTTGGTCGGTGCATTTAGAAGTTGGTGCGGTAAAATTATGAGCAAGATATTTATGAGTACAATTTATTTTATTATTTTTCAGCAAGGTTTCACTGCAAAATAATTAAAGTTGTCTCATCATATATAATGCTCATCACTAGTTTAATGTTCTAATGTTTTTAAAACTGTGACTACCTTGTGCTGTTAAAAACCTATCCTGTGATATCCTTTTTTTCTGTAGGAGCTCTTTTAAACAAATTACTACAGGATATGTTTTTAACAGCCTGTTTCAGTTAAAAACTAAATGCACGGGCACATTTTGCATTCAGTGTTAATCCTTGTCGTGCGGAAGATAGATTTAGTCTGCCTAGTGCGAAGTCCTTGTCTGCACCACTCAGCCCAAAACAATGCCGCACGACAAGGGTTAAAGAGAAAACTCATAAAATACACAAAAACAAATGCACAGCAAACACATTTTATTGGAGAGTTTACTCATGCAAATGTGGATGAAAGCCACGCTCCTATCACACATTTCTCAGCATCAGTTGAAAGCACACATAACCTTTCCATTCACGCACACTCCAGATCGTTCCCCTCTCACATTAAACATGGACCAAGATGGCCGACAGAGCGACAACAAGGCCACCAATCTGTTCTTATTGTTCAGATCATATTCCTGAATACAGGTCAGATGGTAATGTTCAGTATTTAGAATACTGTTACTATTTCACATTCTACATCTTTTGAAGGACATGAGGGTCTAGATGGGGTGGAACTGGAAGTCAGTATTTTACTGAGATTTTAGCCGAATACCACCCCTGCTCACCCTCACTCATACCCTGCAAGAACATGTTTACCTTTTACAGCATATGGTATGATTTTTCACATGGTATGACTTTATATTCTGTTTGAAAAGTTATCCTGTGGTAAAAAAGATTTAAAAGCTCCCAAATAGTGTGATCCTAAATATAACATATAGTTCTCCCCTCAAAAAGTTTTTTAACTACCACAGTACAGCATTAGGTCATTTAACTATGTCAGATTACAAGAGTTATTATGCTAAAATTGAGGATCTTTTACAGGACATATTCTTGCAGGACATGCTTTAAAAAGATGGTTATCCTGACTGAATACGACTGAATACCACGACAATGTTTCAATCTTTCACAAAGGTCAGGAATGCAGCAGACAATGAGAATCCAGACAGCTCCATTTTGTATTTTAATCCTTAAAGTGCTGAGTCAGCAAGTCTTAAAACTGTGACCACTTCTACCGTTTAAAACATATCCTATGATAATTTGTTTAAAAGAGCTCCTAGTATCTCACACTCAGCACTGGATTAACATAACATTTTCAAAATTTTATTCAAATACAAAATGGAGTCATCTCCCTCGAACAGGCACCTCCTTGGATGAATGAACATAAAATGCAGCAGTTTTATTTGTTAATGACAAACACAAACTGACAAAGAAAAGTCACAAAAATGTTCTAACAGAAAACTGGGTCAAGCTAATTGAGCTGTTTTGATTGGGTCTCTAGGATCCCGGTATCACGAGTTAACCTGGTCAATAATATAATAGGCTACAAGATATACATCAGAACAACAAAACTGGAGGTTAACAACTGCCACTATAAGCCAAAACCAAAATTATACACATAGGAACCAACAGGGATTAAATAATGACACTTCAAAATCTACAGCCTCAAAAATGTAGTTTGAGCTAGGAGACGCCATATTGGCATTGCATTCTTTTGCAAAATCATGTCTATACAGACTTGTACTTAATGGAGGGACCATTCAACTGAACTTTAGGATATATTGGGATTTAATGCAATTGTCGATGTTATTAGGTTGTAAAAATTAGTCTTATGAGCATACCTGTCAAAAGTGTCAAAATCTGAGAGAAAACAGTGGTAATACTTCTGATGCAAACTTTAGCCACTACCTTGATGTCGAAAATTTATTCTGTGGTAATTATTTCAAAATATCTCCTGCAGGAAAAAAATATTTCTTTGAGGTTTTCTTTCTTTAAGCTATGTCATATTATTATTAATGTTAACATTACTATGCATAACTATTTTTATGGTAAATTATATGTGGCATATTTGATTTATTGTGTTATTTTAAACCATATAAATATTTATTTAATCAGTCACAGTTGATTGGGTAAGTTATAGTTAAGATATGTATGACCTAGTTAACCTTTAAACTGCTAAAAACATCACTTTCAGTGTACAAAATCTAATCTGAATACACTGTTGAAAACCTATCCTGTGATAAATTACCACAGGATAGGTTTACAACAGCAGAAGATTTTAGATATTACTCATCCAGGTTTAGCATTTTAAGGGTTAATATCACCCCATATATCCCAGCCAGTTCAATTGAATGGTCTTTGGTATACAATTATACAGTAACTACGCTACCATAGCAGGCATATTGCATCACATCGGCCTTGTGCTTTTAGATTAGCAGTTACAACATTTGATCTTCAATACATCTAAAAGACAAAATATAGCATACATCGATTAGGTGAAAGTGCTTTTAGGGGTTATGCAGACATCTAAACACATATCTGCTAAACTAGGGGTGCTCTAAACATCGAACACTGGACCAATGGGCTTGGTTTACAAATGCCAAAATTGTTGTATAATATTTTAAAATCATTGCTGTTTAAACTAACGTAAACAAGTCCAAAATCAATGTGCATTTTATAAAAACGCAAGATTTTTTTTAAATGCATGCAAGCCAATATTAATATAAGTTGGTTTTTAAAATGTTTACAAGCTTATTTTGAATTTGTAAACCAAAATAATCGGTCTAGTTGAAACTAAATTATACACAATGTGATGAAATTGTGATACGAAATACACAGAATATGATGTATCTTAATGAGTAAAAAAATTCTCAAAAAACGAACTCCATATTTGACAGTGGATGGAATTGAACAAAATCTTTGACCTCTTGTGCTTTGAAAAGCTTCTTCCATTGGATCTTAGAATCGGAACCAAATTTATACACATTGTATCTTCACCTAGATTTCCTGCTTAGCATAGGATATATCACGCAAATATATACAGAGAAAACACCAGGCTGTCAGAGAATATTTCAGTGACAAGCCGCAAAACTTTGACAAAATATTTCAGAAATGTACAGATAAAAGCAGCTTTTGGTCAGTGGTAGAATGTAGATAACCAGGTGGGGGTGATGACCCTAGCAACATTGACGACATCATCCCCCCATCCTTGGGCTGGTCCTTCAAGGCAACACTTCACATCTTAGACTTCTCTCAGATACATTGGAGTGCAAATATTGCAAGATGTGGTTTTGGAAAATTGTACGAATATACCTGATACGTCGACATAACCTGATTATCTTCACCAAAGAAACAGTAGAAATTATGCAGCAAATTTCCATTGGTTGGATGAGATTTCCTTGGGAAATCACATCCAACCAATAGAAATCCGCTAAATAATTTCTAGAATTTTTCTAGTGTTTGCATAGGTATTCCAGTTCTGCGGTGTCAAGACTTTGAATGAGACAGCACTATGAAAGAAAATGTTGCATAGGAAGCGGTTTTTCCTGCCGAAAATTAAACACTAAGCAGAGAAAAAACTTTAAACGTGTGTGCCGAGTTTGGCATTTGTAGATCACTTGTAAAACAGTGTAGGCTGAATAAGGCACACGAAACGGTAGGTCCACACTCACTCAGATCATGCAAGTTCAAAACACAGCAGTTGACGTTTGTGGTGATTGACTGCGGTTGTTGTTTGTGATGCAGTCGATACGGGGCAGAGCCAATTTGCGCATCAACGGTTGCATTGCTACAATAGTTGTGAATCCTTATAAGCATAATGATTGTGGTTATAAGGATTCATAACTGTTACTTCATTACAATCAGATTACAAATAGACTCATGTCAGTTGCCAGATGTTGAGTTGTTTGTCGGCAATGGTATCCTCGCTTGGACTGGGGATCTGTTCACAGTATCTCAACCTTGATTTTGTTCTTTAGTTGGTAGATCTCCAAATCCAGGCAATCATATCTTCATTTTGTTTCAATACTATTCACATGTGCTCCAATCATCAGTGTTTTTTGGAGAAAGTTTCTCATAAGTAAAATGAGAGGGATTTCACTACACATTAAAAGTCTTTTTCTGAATAATAACAGAACTGATGTTCCCACTTTGACAAAATAACTACAAGGATTTACAGTTATTATAGGGTTACAAATTGCTCGAGTTGTGTATCTGTTTACAAAAAAATCACAAACCGCTTGCACAAAAATAACATGGTTGCAACTATTGTATGATTACAATAGTTTAGTGCATGTTGGGTTTGCAGTTTTTGTAGTTTAAATTAAAGAATTGATGTATTGGAAAAAACGAAGATATTACGCCAGGATAATCAAGATCCCTATATAAGTTCCTCTGCCGGCAGTCGGTCTCCCTGATCTAGTTCATCCTCCGACAGTAGTACCCAAGCATCTTGCACTTCTCACACAGGTGTTGTGGGTGAACCTTGCTCTGATCCGACACGTCCAGACCATCCGGCTTCTCCAGTGGACGCTGCAGACAAAACACATCGTCAGTAACAACACGCTGTCGTCGTACACTGCCTTACGCTTAAAGCGACAATGTCCGCCGTATTGGGATGCTTGGACGACAACATGGACAAATACAACAGCAGGACAAACTTTTTATTACATATTTACATTCAGGAAGATTTTTTATGAACAGAAATATATTTCTTTAAAAAAAATTTAATTAGGATATATAGTAGAATAATTGTTTTAATGATGTAAAATTATCTAGGGCTTGAGTTGAGGGTATTTACCTTGGTGAAGAATTTTAACCCTTAAAGCACATTTCTTTTCAAAATTTAACAACTGTTACTACTAAAAACATATTCTGTTATGATTTCATGTGGAGTCTTTTTTTGTCCTGTTCAAGATTTTTTAGAAAATTCCTGCAAAAAAGCTTATCTACAGATTTTGCCAAAATTCAGATTTAAAAATTGAAGATCTCACGCTTTAAGGGTTAACTACTAAAAGCTAGGACTAATTTGCGACTGTCCGGATATGGTGGAAGGACCGACGGACAGGATCGCTTTAAATCAAAGGATTCACTTACCTTTTCCAGGGACTCATAGGGACGCTGAAAGAAACATAAGCACACACTGGATATTATCCAAAATCAAACTGTGCAACATGGACCAACAAGCATGCAGTTGTGATAGCAAGGAAGGTTTGTAAAATTCCTCGGAAATGAGGACATTCAAAGCCAAAGTTTTTTTATAAGAAGTCATTAACCCTGTAAGTACTTTATACATTTGTCTAGAGAACTTGATAAATATCAACTTATTATTGAAAATCTTAATGCATTTGTTTGTAACCTAGATAGACAGTTGAAAACATATTTCGTGATAATTTGCTCTTGCAAGACCTCTTTGAAACAGATTACTACAAAATAGATTTTAAACAGCATCAGATGGTTTTAATCCCCAATAGGCATTGATAGGGTTAACACTTTGCTACATTTAAGTGCTGAGTTGATTTCAGCCAGTCTGTGACTGTGACTATCTTGTGCTGTCCAAAACCTATATTGTGATAATTTGTTTCAAATAGCTCCTGTAGGACCTCTTTTAAACAAATATCCACAGAATAATTTTCAATAGCCTGTTTCAGTTGGAAGTTTAAAACTAAAATGAGCAAATGTTGTGCTCAGCACTTTCTGGGTTAAGTGTTTGCAATTTTGAAAGAAAATATGAAGTGAAAATTTAAAAATAAACACAAGTAATTAAATTTTAACTTTAAATTGCTGATTGCATTGTATTTCTAAAGAAATTAAAATTAGTTAATATACCAACTATAAACTAGAATTGTTTCTGAATTGTTTAGGCCATTCTGGCCATGGCAACACACACATTAGTAGAAACAATAGTTCAAACTTTGGTTTATTTCATTCCAGTAAAGAACTGATCACAAACTGCATGCTTCATAAAAACTAAATCAGAAAAACTATATTAAGCACTTAATATATTAAGCTGCATATATTTGTAACTTTTAAATTCCAAACTGAAAGCAGCTGTTATTACAATGTGATAATAAACTAAAAGTTTGATAAAAAGGTATGTTAACCCTAAAAGTGCTGAGTTGGGGTCAGCAAAAGCTAACATGCCACTGCCTTGTACTGTTAAATAAAACCTATCCTGTGGTAATTTGTTGTAAAAAGAGCTCCTACAGGAGTTCTTTTAAAAACAAATTACGAAAGAATAGGTCTTTTTAGGTTGGACAGAAATTAAGCATTTAGCATTTTACAGGTTGAGCAATAACACTCTATCAAAAATTGTTTTGTCCTGCTAAGCAAGCAAAGCATTTTTGAATCTTTTTTGAGTATATGACATGTTATGTGAAGAAAATTAGTCTTTGTCAAGCACCATTTAATAAATTTTTGTAAAACTTGTTAAGTTAGAAATAAATTTAAAATTCAACTGAACTGCACACAATAACTTAAGCAAACAGTTTTTTTAAAAGATAAAAAGAAATCATGGAAATCACTCGTTCAAAAAATAACTGAAGGAAGTTCTCTAGGGACCAGTCATTTATTACAGGAGGTAGGTGGGAGTAGAAGAGCTGTAATTGTCATCATAAATGTAAACCCCATTAGACTAGTATCACTGAAGGTATATACCTGGTATCGTTCCTTGATACTCCCATCAGGTTAAAACTTTTTTTATACTAGCTTTCTCATTACAAGAGCACTAAAATTTAAATCTCAAAACAAACTTCTCATATTTTGTATATAAAGTTTTCAAAAGGCTTTAACGTTATCACATTCATAATAATTAAAGTCATCTTAGCCCTGGAACAAATTTTTCATATTTTTGTAAGTTTCAAACATGTTTACATTTATCTTGTCTTGTAAGATGTCTAAGCCTTACAAGATCTTTCAGGAACAAAGAATTTGAGGATCCAAATTAGATGTCTTTCTCCGAGAATTTAAAAACAGATTTCCTGACCCATTCCAAGCCCAAGTCAATCACACCATCAACACTAACACCACCCTGTAATAAACGTCCAGTCCCTTATTTATGCACAGCAAGATGTCCAAGGCCTCATTCCTCAAAGCGTTCTTAGGCCAAGTTGATCGTAACTGCTAAAATATAGCATTGGCTTATGACTGTCGGAGCACAGAGATCGCTTTGGAACCGGTGGCATTTGGCACCGGTTCCAAATCGATTTTTGCGCTCTGATATACGTAAGCCTATAATAAGAAACAAATCCAGAGGAGATATTCAAAAATAATTTGTGATCATCTCAACACTAAGAGCTGTGAGGAACGGGGCCCAGTCCCCTATTTCTGTAGAGCTAGATGACCAGCTGACTCACCTGTTTGTGTGGGTAGACGTTGATGTGACACTTGATACACTCCTGTCCCATGTTGGCCCAACTGTTCCCACTCATCCACTTGCGTTTACACTTGGGACACTTGTACTCCCCGAAACATCGCTTCTTGCCCTGGTAGGGGGTCAGGCCTTCGCCTTTCGGTCGGGCCTGCAAGCACATCAGCATTAAGGTTACTATACAATGTTCAATACAATGTTCTTTTTACCTAATTTTAGTGTCAGCAATTGATATTAATAATTAGTTTTTTTCACAATACAATGTTCTTTAATAACTCTTGTTTGTTTTGTTGTCCAAATTCTAATCTAAATTGGCTTGTGATCACAGAATAGTCACAGGTTAGTCATCATGCTAAAAGTCAGTTGGCACTAAACTTCATGGTTGGAGGAGTGGAGTGATAGCCTTGTAAAAAGCTATGGTTATTTGTACCTTAGGAAGCTCTTAAAATAATTATTTATATCACCAGTTTTTAACAGCCTACTCTGTTTCTTCTATGAGTTTGGCTTTTGAAATCGTCTTAAGACTCAATAAAATACAAATCCTAAATACCCTCCCTTTTTGTTGGCACATAGAGAAATTGTTTCCCTGCTGATGTTTATATTTTGTTACATGCAGTTTCTGTAGGACATTTAATCATTTGCAGAGAACTTGATTATCAGATAGATTTGTCGACTTTGTTTAATAAATAATAGCATCTACCATAATTTTTTATATTTAAAAAAAAATTTAATTCCTAATTTTTAATAAAAAATGAGAAAACACTACATCAAACATTACTATCTAAACTCAGTGCATAGTGTTTAAATGAATCTTCGAAGTATCTCCAAATAACATAGTATAATCTATACACACTCAGTGTGTGTAGGCGCATGAGTAAGTATAGAAGATATCTGCTAGAGTTCTAAGATGAGGTGGTTCTGGTTAGAACATCCTGACCCCACATAGTTAACCCTTTGAGTGCTAAAATGATTAGGACAACTGGCAACGCCTTGTGCTGTTGAAAAACATTTGTTTCTTTTGCTGTTGAAAACTATCCTGTGGTCATTTGTTTAATAGAGCTCGTGGAGGCGCTCTTTTAGACC
>JAULCD010033086.1:0-12516 GCA_032361085.1 Calliostoma canaliculatum | reverse complement strand
AAAATAAAATTCCCGTCCAACCTACCCTAAATTTTAAAAACATGTAATCGGAACCACAACATTTATTTTGTTGGCCTAATGTTGACATTTTGGTGATGTTCAGCACACATTACACAGATTACATTTCCTATAGAGTCTAAAGGATGTAGTCGAGGCTTAGATTTTCTTCTATAATTAGAAACAGGCCTCAAAGAGTAAGCTGATAATTGGTTTATAACACTTGCTTTGGAAGTACACACAGACATAAGATAAGTATTCGTTTAAGTGCATATTTTTTTCATGGATTTATTGTTACAAACCGTTTTTTGTGTCATGCACTTAATATGATTTTACTTTTTGGTGCATTTTTAATTTGTCTAATCTTTGACAATTATCCACTTGGAATTTTTTTTCGGGATTTAGGCGGCATGGCCGATCTATCTAATAAATTTAGGAAAGTTAAGTTCAGGAACAAAAGGAACAACAAGGAGCGAGTATCACTAGAAATATGTATAGACATTATTCTGTAGATTTCCACTTGTTAAATGAGAATTCCTATGGAAAAAAATACTTATAATAATTTCTGTACATCTTATCGCATTTGTATTGACAGTACAATGGTATATCATGTACATGTAAGCGTATAACTGTTGATTAGGCATATTAAGCAATGTATAAGTTTGTTTTCAAATCCTTGAAGTAAAGCTGTTCAGTGTTTTATTAGGGATAATTTATGTACGGGGTTTTGCAGTGTATTAGATTTATATCCCAACATGTGTATTTTGAGTCAGTTATGGTTTTGATAGAGTAAAAACATAGTTAACATTGATATAAATGCATAAACACTTTGCCAATCTTTCACGCTCAATTTGCTTAAGTATAACGCACATAAAATATATAGTTTTACATGTGATGAAGGCATAAGTGACTTGTCTCCCTTACACCGTTGGAATGATCCGTAGTATGTGGAGACTATTTTGATGTGTATTTCATTATAGAGGTTTTGTGAGATATTGTATTTTTCAGACATCGTATTTACCTTAGGGATAAGGCAAACTACTGAGAAAACTGTTTATTTTAAGGATCGATGGATTTTAAGAATATTTTAGGAGCGTATATAGTGTTTCTGTTCTCCGGTATATGACCACTTTGATGAAGGAGCAAGCATATGCCCCGAAACGTCGTGAACTTACAAACAAACTAGAAGTTGACATACAAGAAATCCTGAACTGAGTAATGAACATGTTTTTACCCTTTGGTTTCTGCACACATAAACAAATCCGCAAGAGAATAGTAAATTTCGCATTTGTGATGCCAATGTGGTAAAACCCATATTATCAAAATTAAACAATTTGGTTTTTGGTTTTCTAGACAATCGCTGTTCGTGGAATTTTAAAATTCGAAACCAATATTTTATACAGTGTATATTAGAATTGATGAAAAGTTAGAAATGTACCGCATTAACTATAAACAATATTATTGGGAGTTTAAAAACCAACGTTAAAAATATCTTGCATTATTACAGATGTAGTTTTTCATAGGGCTTAAATTTAAAAAAAACCCTTTTTCTAAGAGCCATGCAGAAGAATTGGTTGAACTTGAAAGTAAAAAAAGTTGAACATATATTTTGGCGACACAGGTTCTAATTAAAAAAGAGTAGGCAATGGAACAAATATTGCTTCCTTCACTTTTGCAGCTAGAAATATTTTCCTTTTTTCTAAGTTTTATGTTTAATTAACTTCCAAGGTTCTATATTTATTTGTTACCTAGTTTAGAGATTTACCTCGACGTATAAATTTAGAAGTCCCTGGGACTCGCAAGTAAAAATTGTAGGGGTCCCAGACTATAACTTAGGAGTCCCACCCTGACACAGCTCATTTGAGGTATTTGCAGGACCTTGTTCCTCAAAGCAATTTTAGATTGAGTTAATCGTAAGGCCAAAAATAAAAAAAATGTTATGGATCCGATTACCTGACCTTGCCTAGACAAAGGTGCCGACCCTAACCTTTTTATTATTATAATGACAAAAGTAACATACCATCTACTGCAGCTGAAAACCTATTTTGTCTTATTAACCCTTAAAGGGATAAGCACAACATTTGCTCATTTTAGTTTTCAATATTCATTGCATCGTCAGTCACCACTCCCTGGGGAGTATACAACCCAAGTTGCCTACTTGCGCTACAAGGTTGCCATTCACATTACAAACGTCTTCCATACCAGGTATCCAGTTTTACTGTTATAACAGAGGCACACTTCGAACGAAGCCACTGGCCTAAGGTGACACCACAAACTTTTCAACCTGGGCCCCGTTTTATAAAGAGGTCATAACTTTAAGACGTCCTAAACCTTATCACTGGGTTAATAGATTTGGTCTACAAATGCAAAAAATGGTTGTAAACTGTGCACTTTCCAAATAAAATCAAGTTTTTCTTTAGAAAGAGCACACTTTACAACCATTGTTTGCATTTGTCGCAGTGCTATGCACTAGACCTCGCGCCACCACAGGGGCCCGTTTAACAAAGACGTCATAACTTTACGTACACCATATCACTGGATTTGTAGATTTGTGGATTTGGTTTACAAATGCAAAAAAGTCGTAAACTGTGCACTTTCCAAAGAAAAACTTTTCATTTTCATTTGTAGACTAAATGCATTAACCATGTGGCATGGTTTACGACGTCGTAAAGTTATGAATGATGTCTTTGTGAAACGGGGGCCAGGTGTAGATGACTGAAATTCCCTTAACAGTATTTTTCACTTGCATATAATTTAGGACAGCAAGTCTTTTCAAGGTCACGTGGTCACATTTATTCAACCCAGAACAAAAAGCATGGGACTTATTAAAATATAATATAAAAGAGTTGTCAACACAAACCCCTCTTCCCCCCTCCTCTCCCCCCGTCGACAAAATTGCCGTTTTCAGCAATTTAAACCTACAATTTGACCTTGACAGGCACATATGACCTTGAACTATGTCACAGTGGCACTTTCATGTTCGAGCTTAAAGAGACAAGTATCCGAATAGGTGTGATGTATCATATAATGATAGATGTACACAAAATATGGTTAACAGCAACTTGCAATTAGAACCTTGACCAGCAATACAAAGTTAAAAGTGCAAATGTCTAGTGGCAGTTAAGCATGGTTTTAGATTTCAAACGGAACGGGGACCTGGCCTGTAGCGGTGTATTGGCGCGCTTGAAAACCAACGTATTTCTATAGACATTATTGCATTATGAATTGTGAATACTTGAATCTTATATATTAAAAGTTGTATCGGGTTGTACATATAGACATATATACTTGTAATATATTTTGTGAAAATAAGAATAAAGTTGTCAGTTTGACTTGAGAGATAATAACTAGTTGCGTTAATTTTGTTAGCCAATTGCAAAAACTGCAAGCAAATCAACGCCTCAAACCAGTTTACTTGTTTAATTAACAACCAAGTATTCTACAAACGTACATACAACTGTATGTCTCGCAATGTAGTTTACCTACTCACTTGCAGGAAATTCAAAAAAACATATGTGGGTGAAACTAAAAGATGTTTCAAAACTAGACTCTGTGAACACTTTGCTGACATTAGTCACAAGAGAGACAGATCGGTCTCCCTTCATTTTAACTCTGAAAACATGGCAAAAATGACGTCAAATATGAAATCATTGCTCAACTCAGTGAAAACTCTAATCTTGAAAACACCGCCGCCAAGAGACGCGCCCTTGAACTAAGGTCGATTATCTATCTTCACTCTTTCCAACCACAAGGTCTCAATGATAAGATGGTATGCTGAACTATCCATTTAGGCTTTCCCACTATATATTAACATAGTTACAAATGTGTCTTAAGTTTTATAAAAAGAAACATGAAGAATATATCACCTGTGATTATTTGAAGCAATTTACTTTCAACACGTACGTCTTAGTGTCAAGGTAAAGTGTTTTCGTTCGCATAATTGTTGACCTATGAACTTGCACACTCCCTTCAAACATTTTTACACCTCGCTAAAATACGCCTTTTTTCTGGCACATTCGGTTTACTGCGGCAACTTGTAAATCAAGATTTTCGTCAGGTTTTAAGTTATTTTAAACAACTATAACCCATGCATAATTGCAGCACAATGTTTTCCTCTATGTCAATTTCTCCCACTGTCACGATTTTTGGTTAGTTACACTTTTCCTTCGTGAATAATGTGGATTTTGGGGCCCCTGGACCTCGTTCCTCAAAGCGATTGTAATCTAAGGTGATCGTAGGTGATTTTTTAAACAATGTCCTGTGGAATTGTTTCTTATCCTAGGCTTACGACTGTTGTAGTGCAGAAACCGTTTTGGAACTGTGCCGAATGGCACCGGTTCCAAAGCGATCTCTACGCTACGACAGTCGTAAGCCAATGTTATATTTTAGCACTTACGATTAACTTAACATAATATTGATTTGAGAAACAGGGTCTTGTACATCAAATCTGACTTGATAAATAATCGATTTATTCTTCGGTGTTTACTTTTTTAAATTTATCTCTATTTTTATGAACAATTTCTTGAGGGACATTTAGAAGTGAAAAGGTATAATTCAGAACTCTTTATGGGTGTCAGCTTCTCTGCATGTATGTTCATGACGTTTCGGGGCATATGTTTGCTCCTTTATCATCTGAAGAAACAGCAAGCATATGCCAACGAAACCTCGTGAACATACGTGCAGAGAGTTTGACATGCATAAATACCTGAATTATTATTTACGGAAGATTTAAAAACAACACTGTGGTAACCCATTGGGCAACTTGTTTGATTCACAGAACATAACAGAACTTTATTACATTAAGGCCAAAATATTTGGCATACGAGGTACAAATGAACAACAAATATACAACAATGTGATGGCGGATACAGGGTTAGCCGGAAGATTTCATTACTTTCATTATAATATCACAAAATGTACATAACTTATTCACAACAGATATTTTAGTGCAAGTAAATAGGTTTTGAAACATAACAGCATTAGTTCATGATTTTCAGGTGAATGATGAAGGAGCAAGCATATGCCCCGAAACGTCGTGAACAGAAGTTGACATCCGAGGAATCCTTAATTATGTACCATCACTCCAAACGGCCCTAAAAGAATTGATGATAGCATTAGGTCTTTGTAAATAAACATCTTGTATTTACAGTTTCCTTTGTTTGTTGCAATAATTACATTTAAAATATAATGAAAATCTTCTCCAATATAATCTATATCACATAATTTATATTTGTCATATATATGGGTGTTTTATTCTATCTTCAATGGGACGTGGCATGATATTTGGGGGGAAAACAGTAATTTTATTGCCGAAGAAAAATGTATAAATTTTAGATAGTTTTCTAGTTTAAATTTCATTTTTATAATAAAATATGTTTTATCTTTACTTAAAATATCTGCGTTACCTCGATCGTTGTTCACTACACTTTGAACTCCTCCGAGTGTGGGATAAGATTCTTAAAAGGCATTTAGATGTTGATTTAGTTACTATGAATTGCATTTTTTTAAAATTAAAGCAACACGTTTCTGAGCTCATCTTTGCCCCTTCATCGAGTCAGTGGGAACGGAAACGTTGTGCTTTACAATTAAAATTAGTTACAATCCATAATATTTCATTTGATAACATGGGTTTGGGATTTAAAGATTCCCTCCTAATATTTTAGAAATTTGTATTTTGTCGGAAGTTGTTATCATCATGTGGTAAAAATTGATGATAACACCTCACTAATTTGAAACTTTTACAAAAGTTGGGTGCATGACGGGTGCTACTAGTAGGGTAGGGCATGCTCACTCACTCTTCGCGAACACCAAATGCCATCACAGAATTTCGGTGATTCATACATACAGCTAGATATTTATATTGCTAAAATGTCCAACGTATTCTGTCCCGACAGATAGTGATTTAGACTATTCTCCTGAGTTGATGTTTTTATTCATGATTTATGGCAAGGCGGGTGGAAGGTTGTTTATTAGATGTATTGTCATAAATTATATATATATCGTTTATTTTATGCGTCCCTCCTGACAACGTTTGAAAACTAACGTATGTATCAATAACCTCCCTCCTGTTACATGTACGGGTGTCTGAGAACAGCTTGCTGAAAAGGGCACCTAATATCACCGTATATAACTAAAAACTAACATATGTACACAATTGCAGACTCCCTCCCCTGTCTCCTCGTAACATGATTATCTCCCCTTAAAATCCCAGCGATATATATTGAACCACCCATGTTGTCTTAATATAAGTAAAGTATATCAATGCCTGTAAATCTCTTTAACAAATAGACACATGCTGACTAAATATGACAAGTTCAGGCCAAGTCAGGTATTTTCAGAAATGTCTATCTTGTTCTGGTGAGTGGGAATAAATAAAACACGTTATTTCTTCATTTAGAAGTAGTGAGACATAATTGACGACCTTTATGTTCACGACGTATCGGGACGAGGAAATTCACCTGAAGAAGGAGCAACCATGTGCCCCCTACATGTCGTGAACATTCGTACAAAGAAGTTGACATCATGAAAGATAAATCTCAATGTTATTTCTTTCTTCTTCAGAAAAACCTCCACGATGGTGTGGTACTCAAAGAAATAGATATTCGTGATAAGGATTGTAGGTGCACATCCAAAGCAGATCAACAACTGTTGTGATAATTTCCCAATTTGCACAGTAATTGAATAAAGTGGTTTTAAAGTCGAACCGTAACAGATTAGGGCCAAAAAAGCTTGACAAGCTACTACAGCAAATCGACTGAATAATGAACGTTTTTTCATCGCCTTTACATTTCTATCGCGTAGATTACACGATAACTGATGGCAAATCTAAACAACTTCAACCGCTCCACGTTTTGAGCACAGGCGCTCGACTCAAGGGATATCGGCTGAAGGTAGTAATCTGCAGACCGCTCCCCGAGATCTGCTTCGCACTCTATCACCAGCAAGCTCGTACATTCCCATAGCGGTTGTTACCTACACAAAATCGCCCGCAACATTCAACGAGCTTAATTCAAAATGGCAGCCCGTTAATCGCTTCGTCGGTGCAGCGGTTTTCCGTTCCTACGGAATAATTTCGTTTCGCACCTCGTTCCCAAAACATGATAGTTAATCACAATTACCGGAGAGGAATTCGGAAACGGACCGAAACGATTCTTACCACGTCGTTGCCTTGGCCAATGCCGTTCATTCATTTGGAGTAATTGACAGTGAACGAGAGTATTTATCGGAAAATGAGAATATTTGTCAGGGAACGAGAGTAAGTGACAAACGAGACTGTGACGTAACGGCGAGAAAGCCTCGGTCTGGGATACAAGGTGTTAATCTGACACCTTCAAAGCATGGACTCTGCCGAATGCGCGGAAAGCATTTTTCACTAAGATAAATGCATGTCGGAATTGATTGTGGTGAAACGCTCAACTTTACCCTAATGACAAGTGCGATCAAATATTTATGAAATTCTGTAACGGTTTGGGATATACAGACGATTTTCTTTCCGACTCCGGCCCTTAATTCGCATTAGCGTTACGGCTTTGTCAGAGGCAGTGTGTGATGCGGTCCCGGGGGACAGTGCTGTGTTCAGGAGAAGGATTCAATTGACTAAAAACTTCCGCGAAAGCCTCGTGTGTTTCGGAACTAATGCCAATTTGTCATTGGGCATAAATCGTATTAGTGTCATAGCAGCATTCATTTGAAATACTTCACAAATTAACGTAAAAATTGGGATAATTTAAAAGGTAGCTTCAAACCCGTTATCGATCACAAGATAATGGAACTGTAATAAAAACGTGTCCGGAACATGGCGAATTGTTCCGAATGTGTTTAGTCCCGACAACAACCCTTACACTTTAGAGGGTATCTCATCTCCTGTCAGATCCCGTTTAACTACCCATGCTTTCCGTAGTTGGTTACCTGTTCTGTAATTTGTTGAAAAATTAGATTTACAAGCGGCAGGCAATGCGGAAAGGTCTTCGAGTTATCTCCCTTGACAATCATTCAAAAAGAGGCTCACGTCTTTTTGGCCGAGCGCGTCGCAGTTGATTTGATTAGCCCTGTTCACATCGTTCGCTTTTTTGACCATTCGGGATATTTGTCGTCATTAAGCAGCTGCTAAAATAACCCCCTCTGACAGACGCTTAAAATGCACACAAGCGTGCTTTAAATTCAACTTGACACTCCGAAAAAAGTGTTCTGGAACTGTCCTGGTGTTAAATTTTGTTAAAGTTTTAAATTATTTTCTTTTATAGAATGTCAAGACGAAAACAATCACACATCTTCCTGTACTTTCGGCAATATTTGATGACCCCTAAAAACGTAGTTCTTCTCAATTTCGATTTTTAACCCTTAGAGTGTTTTGCCTTCCTACTTATCTCTCGTAAGGCTAAGACGTCTTAACGTTCATCTTAGCGCTCTCGTAACGCTAAGACGTCTTAATCTTATCTCAGCCGTAACACGAAAGCAGCTTTGTAGAACGGCACCTCAAGGTTGATGAAATTAAAAACCGTGATTCTCATGTTTAAGGTTAAAACGTCTTAACTTGCATTTTAGTGCTCTTGTTACGCTAAGACGTTTTTATTTTCATCTTAGCGCTCTCATAAGAGAGCGCTAAGGTGAAATTTAAGACGTTTTAGGCCGAGGATTGCTGAAATATTACTCATGCGGCTTTAAGCAATACATAATAACAATAATAAGATGTTTTAGCCTTAAAATAGCCATGTGAAACAGGACCTTGAAGTTAATAGAATTAAAAACTGCGATCCCCATGTGGTATTTCAATGAATAATGACATTTGGACATTTTTTAAGCGTGAAACATCCTGTAACCATGTAGCGTCCTATTTAAACAACTTAAACGTATTGGAGTGGGGATGGAAGGTGTAGATAGGGGTACAGGGTGGGTGTGGGGGTGGAAGGTTGAAGATGGAGGGCTATTGTTGATTTTTTTTAATGACATAGTATTTATATATTTTACCTCAACGTTTTCAACTTGAACTTGAAGAGAGGCGGTTGCTACCGGCAACGTAGAACTTGTTAATCTTTCTTAATTGTTATTGATACATATATTTGGCCTACAAAGCTGTAATGCTTTCACATCAAACAAAACTACTGTTTTTGACAGATAATAACGAGTAAATATTTAGTAATAAAATACACAAGATCATTCTATGGTATTGATGTCTAACACTATACTACATATCTGATAAATCACCTTACGTTCACTTCGTTGTCTTTCTAATGATATTACCAAGTATTTGATATATAACGGTGACGTGAATGGGTCAAATAAAACCTATTCTATATGAAAGTAATGACCCAATTCTAATTGTTGTTTTTTTGTATAATGTTAAGTAAGAAAATATTAACGTAATATTTAAAATAAAATATTTACTGTTTTCTTATAAAATGTTTCAGTAGATATACTAACCTGTGGTCAGTTTAAGAATATATTTAAATCTATGATTAATATTCAAACCTCGATATATTAATAAAAATAATTAAATTGTGTAATGTAGTAAAAACAGTTAACCATGGCCCCGTTGCTCAAAGTGATCTCAGTGTTAAGATGATCGTAAGTGAGTTTTAAAATAATGTCCTGTGGTGTTGTTCTCATCACAGGCTTACGACTGTCGTAGCGCAGAGATCGATTTTGAACTTTGAGCTTTAAGCTTTGAATTAGGCCTTTAGCATGACAACAAAGTGCTGATAAAATCTTTTTATAATCTTTTGTTGGTTTTTCCTTGATTGATATGTTGTTTTTAACAACCTAATGAACGTGAAACAATAAAACTAAAAATGGAAAGGATTAGGAAACAAGTTGATTTGCTCTGACCCTCTAAAGAAGGCTTTTTGGTGACTTGTGTTGACAAAATATTAATATTTATTAAACTATAGTGAACTAAACCCTTTCGAACTAAAACCTACTATTTTGTTTTACAAATGCCAAAATCGTTGTAAACTGTGCACTTGTTTTGTTGTTTTTGGGTTTTTTTACTAGTGCACAGTTCACAACAATTTTGGCATTTGTAAACCAAACCCACTGGTCAGCCAGGTTGTATTGCCACCTCTGCCTCCGCGATATCGACAGACCCGTTGACGTGTGATATCCTTCTGTATTGATCAGTGGTCAGCCAATCGTTTTTCAGGGAGCGCGGAATCTCAATGGCCTGTAAATGACCATATAAACCTGTTCACCCCGGCTGTAATTGACCACTTGACCACTTACAAGGAGTCAACAGATTTACACTGGCTACTGGGCACTAAGCTATTACTGTCACATATCACTCCGCGCGGCGTGAAGATGAGAGGTGAGGGAGTGAAATGACGAAAACAGAGACCTGGCGAACTTTGTGTCCTATATAACATGGACTATTATTGATTACAACTCCTTTAATTGTAAAACTCGACATTTCTGGGCTAGTCCTTGCCCCTTTGAAGGGGCAATGACTAGCTCAGAAACGTCGTGCTTTACAATTAAAGCAGTTGCCATCCAAAATATTTTGTGTTATAACTACACCAACTTCAAAATGCCTTTAAAGAATCATATTCAAATACGTGTTGACAATATTATTACTTCATCAAAGACTATAGCATTACAAATCGTGGTTTAAAACATTTTTATAACAATTAACAACATTATCCCAGTTGTTTTATTGCAAAATGTCATCCAAGAGAACCAAAATGTTTCTAAACTTCGTCAGACTCTATAAAATTACAAAAGACGCAAATGAATTAAATTAATGGAAAATGACATCCAAGTGAACTATATGAACTAAAGTTAGCTTGCAAAACAGCGTCTGAGAGTATAGTATAACATAAGACGTAGTTAAAAGCTATTAACAAGACAACCAGCAAGATTATATCATTTGATTTATTGAAAATGCCATTTCGGTAAAAAAAAATATATATATATTAATCATAATGTAGGAAGAACTTAAAACTTCGTCAACCAATGTTATATTATAGAAGACAAAAGCGAAAATGCATAGTGCATTTTAAGATCTACAAAAGTGTAAATATAAATTGTCATCCAAAACTGGCCCCCACAGGAGATAATGCTTGTGTGAGATCAATCATTACCTCCAAGGAGTAATGACATCTTACCTATTGTCCAATTAGTGCAGCAGCTTTGTTCTGACATGTCAGTACAGAACAACATGTTAGTAAAACTTTACAAAATAAATTCTTTTTTTGGTTATTGATTTGTTATAGAATAACAAACTAAACCAAATATATACTTATAACATTGTGGAAAATACTTAACATTGTGGAAAGTAGTTAAACTTGTGTCAGCCGATGTTGTATTATACAGAAGTCAAAAACAAAAGAAGGTAAAATTAATAAAAAGCAAATGTAAAAAACATCTTTTTATGAATTTATTTTTTGTGTTAATAATGGTGATTTCAGTTATTTAAGGAAATTACAATCAGGGGGAAACTGAAAGACCATGCTTGGTTACTAAGTATGGTACATTTTGACGATCAGCAAATACAGTGTTTTTAATGATAGCGGATATTCTGTCTTGAAAATAAATGTCATTCTTTTTTACGAATGTTAATTGGGCACAAGAGCCAAACATATTTTGGCGACAAAATACACATACATTTTGTTCAAACTGTTCCGTGTTTTTCAGTGCTGATGGTAAATCTTAAAACGAAAAAATAAAATTGATTTGTTTAAATCTATTCTAATGTTTGTTGACAATATAACAATGTAATCAAAGGTAATTTTAAGATGATCAGAACTATTATTGTATGTGATTTTATGACAAATGTTATCCAAGATGACCAAAAACATTTAAACCATATTGTATTCCTGTTTTGGTTAGACAGTATAGTATTACTAAAGAGAATTTTAAAATAAACACTATGTCAGTTGATTTATTGGAAAGTGTCATCTAGATAGATGAAACAGATGTAAATTGCAAAATGTATTTTAAATTTCATCTCTTAATTCTGTAAAAAGATTTTTTTTTGGAGAGAATAAAAACTTACTGACTGGAACATTAGGGCATCAGTACATTATTAACAAAACATCAATACAATACTAACTAATATATAACTCAAAAACAGAACACATACTCTCTTCTGTAAAATCAAAACTCTGACGTCAGCATTTAAGAATGGTAGCTTGGGTCCCGTTCCTCAAATGGTTTTTAGCCTTGATCGTAGGTGCTAAAAAATTGCCTTATGACTGTCGTAGAGCAGAGATTGCTTTGGAACCGGTGCCAATTGGCAACGGTTCCAAATCTATTTCTGCACGACCACAGTTGTAAGCCTAAGATAAAAAGCATATCCACAGGACATTGTTTCAAAAATCATTTACGGTCAACTTGAGATCGCTTTGAGGAACGGGGCCCTGGTAATGTACATATATTTTTTCCTGATAAACAGAAGTCTTTGGTATCCCGTGTATATATTTAGCTCCGTTAACAAAAGGAAGTGTGAATTATACATGTGTATGCTAATCTCAAATCTGATTTTCTGTGGAAACGGTTGTCGTCTGGTTCCCGTTCCCCAAATCGATC
>JAULCD010032975.1:0-12517 GCA_032361085.1 Calliostoma canaliculatum | reverse complement strand
AGGGTAAGAGACAGACATAACCATGGACTCATTTCATGAGTTTTTTGTACATTTTAGAGATCTTAGATTTCATCTTAGCGTTATTGTTTTCAGAGCGCTAAAGTGAAAAATGTGATTTTTTTTATCTGATGTGAGCTTTTGTAGAATAGGGTTTTGATTTGACTTAAACATGATTTTTGACAGACAAAAGGTATGTTTAATTTGTATCTTAGTGATCTTATTATGAAATGTATGTACTATGATATTTTTTTTATCATTTGCAACTGGTAATCAGAGTGTTTAACAAATACCTTAATCGACTATGCCAAAACAAATTTGGGCCCATTCCTCAAAACAATCTTCGACTAAGTTGATCGTAAGTGCTAAAATATAACATTGGCGACCGACTGTCGTAGCGCAGAGATCGCTTTGGAACCGGTCCCAATTGGCACCGTTTACAAATCGATTTCTGCGCTGCAACAGTCGTAAGCCTATGATAATAAACAGCTTCACCGGACATTGTTTAAAAAATTACTTACGATCATCTTAACACTAAGATCGCTTCGAGGAACAGAGGCCTGGACTTTTAAATATTAGTAGAGCACTTTGTACCAAGTCTGGCCTCTAAATTAGCTGTAGAAACAACCCTATCCTGTGGTGATTTGTTTAAAGGAGCTTCTGACAGGAGCCCCTCTGAACAAATTACCACAGGATAGGGTTTTAAGAGCTTAAAAAGATCAATTTTTATTCCTCAAATCAATGTAGCACTTTAAGGGTTAAGCTGTTCTATATTATATTTTGCAGGTTAAGCCTGATGGCAAGACTGTGTTCTACAGCAATACAAGCTGGAACAAGGTAAGATTTTAAAAATGTATCTGGATCCAGTCTGATGCATTCAGATTGCCATTAACGTGATCGGTAGAGAGGGGGTAATCATAAACCTCGTTACGGTAGAAAACACATGAAAGCGTCTATTTTAATCATGATGATTATCTGCACATGCGCACATCGAGTGCTATGCTACTTCATGTCGGCCATCTTGACACTTGACTCTGCCGATCCTAACAGGGATATTGTGGAGGAGACCTGCTCGGGTGCAACAACTGTAATTGCGCTTTCTGGGGCATCAGAAAACACGAATCTCTCTTATCATGTCTCCTTTGAAAGACAGCGGCATATACGTGCGTGGTATGCACAGTTCTTCGAGATGGCTCAAGGGATCTCTCCAGTGTTTTCATATTTATGTCTATGTGGCAACGGTTCATCTCAAGACGTTTTATTTTAAAGTTAGACCTCTGAGTAGGATCTTTCCTTTTAGAAGCACGGAAACGACAAGGACCATGGTGTCAAACAAACTATTTATGGTAGATAAGACTCCACGTTTTGTAAATGGCTTCTGTTTAGAATGTGTTTTAAAGGTGAAACTGTTTAAATTAATATTCCATGACATTCCCAGGCTCCTCTGCAGAGGCAGTGGACTGTCGTCCAAGTCAAGTTCATTAAGATCCTTCGTGCGATCTTCAGGAGAAAAGGCTGCCGTTGGACACTATTTTGTGTAGGCGTAAGTATTTGCAGAGCTTGTTGGTTTTTCCTTATGAGTAATGCCTCACCAACAGAGGGTAGTGATGTAAGATCATCACCAACACAGACGTTCCTTGTGGCAAACTGCTCCATTCTCTTCATTCACCATAATCGTCTCTACCTTCCTGATCAGTCCGTCTAAGTCCATGGGTAGCCACTGCAGCAAATGAACTATTTACAAAAAAAACGTGAACACACATTCTGAATTCAGTGAAACCTACGTCTGGGTTGTACGTTTCCAAGACTAACTTCTCTTACAATCACCCATCCAAGACGAAGCTTCTGAGGATAAGGTGATTGTCCTGGTCAGACCCTCTGATCATGGTGTGCTTTCATAATATCTCTTCAGCAGGAAAATGTCTGCTGCATCATCAAGTGGTGGTATATCTACGAGTTGGTTGTGATGCGGTACAACTGCTGGTGTTGGAATTTTGTCTCCGAGGTCCGGTATTTGGGTGCCCTCTATTATACATGGGGGGCCTAGCTTGCAGAGTCTGTCCAACGATTCAATGACGAGATTAGTTGTCCCACATCTTGAGGTTTCAAATGAGCCAGAACATAATAAAAGAGTGTATGGAGCACTCTCGGTGTTGATGCCAAGAAAATCAAAGAGTTTGGATCCTGCCAAAGGAACATTACTTTGAACGTCAATGGTGGCATAAGTTTTCACCTGGTTTTCAGGATATCCCTTTCTGTGAATCTTGACAAAAACTGTCTTTGCACAAGACTTGCTCTGGACGCCAGTACCACATATATGTGTGCATTTCGATGACAACGGTTACTTTGTTAGAAAGGTCTTCCGTCTTTCCCTGTCGCGGTCCTGTGTTGTTCTCGATGCACGGGGTGTGTATGGCACCTTAGGATGTGTCTCCCAGTCAATGTGTAATGCTGTTGGATGTCTGGAGCTTCCACAGTCGGCACACTTGACAACCTCTGTACAACGAACCACCAGGCGTTTAGGTAGACAGCACTTGTAACAAAATCCTTCCTTTTTTCAGAAATCCCTCTCGTTCTTCTATTGGCTTTAATTTAAATGTTTTGCATTCATTCGCGGTGTGTTGTGTATGGTGCATAGGGCATCTCAGCGTCAGCGTTTTTGGTTCTGCTTACAGCTAGCAGACACATCAGTCTTCTTCGTGTGAATGCTTGCTCTACTATAAGAATAAGTCCTGATGGTATTGGGAGCCCCATCTCCCTTGGCGAAAAAATGGTGTTGATTTTATGTTGAAAGTTGGGGTCGTTTTTTCAACTTGTTGATGTTTAGCACAAAAACACTGTAAAGGATGGAAATGAAACATACCTAATATACCTTATACCTAAAATCACGGGAACTCTACTTTTCTCGTAGCCCATAGCGCAAGAGGCCGCCATGTGGAATGTATTTTTTATCCCTAACTCGTTTAAAAGAACAATTCTGATTGCTTTGAAAGTTGCACAAGAATTTCTGTGCTAAGCATTTGATTGAATGATAGTGACGATGACGAAACTTCCTGATCCACAGAATCCTGGCAAATATTTTTAGGTTATGTATCATGTCATACCATGGATTATCCAGGATGACCTTCTCTCAGAGATCTCTTTTCTATTGAGTTCATGTACTGTGTATAGTTCATAAACGTTATTTAGCACTGGAAATACTGTTTATTCACACGTGTGTGGGATAATTCAAGATTCCACCAGGTGTTCACGGACGTGCAACACGGAAATCGTACCTGACCTAGTTAATTGGGCCCAGGTGAGGCTCCCCAAAGAGTGTATATACATGCGTAAATTTTGTATTTCAGCTGTAGTCAGCCGTAGTCTGCCTCATCGCAAAAACGAGTAACACAGCATTAAGTCGAATAAGGTCAAGTATAAATTGTAATTTTATACAAAAAATTATTTTATTTCTAAATTAATTTTTATTGTTTTAAAAGAAGTTTTGGTTTTTCAGTTGCTTAGTCTAAGCAAGCAATTCAGCAGAAAAAGCAATAAATAGCAATTAAACAACTATAGAGTGACAAATGGCGAACTGTTAAATAAAATGAGTTTGTGACAAAACAGTTTTACATGCCACTTAGCTGAAAATGTTTTAACCCTTACGGTGCTGAATAAAGTTTAGTAGACTCTTACAGAAGCTCTTTTAAACAAATCACCACAAGATAGCTTTTTAACACATTGTTTTGGGCAGAATTTGACTCGCTGTCGTAGCGCAGACATCAATTTGGAACCGGTGCCGAATGGCGATTTTTGCGCTACGACAGTCGTAAGCCAATGTTATATTTTAGCCCTTACGATCAACTTAGCCTAAATCGCTTTGAGGAACGGGCCCTGTTTATGAAAAGTTGCATCAAAGCATTCGTAGATTTGGTTACCAAGTCTATTTTATGATCCTCTTTTATTTTCATAACTAAATTTTATTGTTCTAAAAACTTGTTTTCAAAGTAGTTTACTTGAAGCAATTCACCCTGAAAAAAGCAATAAATAGCAATAGAACAACTATGAAGTGGCAAATAAATAAAACTGTTAAATAAAACTAGTTTGTGACAAAAATGTTCTTCACGTGACCTAGCTGAATAAATGTTGACTTGTTGACCGAGTTGCTATTTCACATACCACACAGCACCATAATCTGAATCACGAGCTTGGTTTGATTATGCCACACCTCAATTACTCTGTGTGTCAACGTAATGAGGCTTAATGCGTTTTTTTAGCTTTTCAAGTGCATGAAAAACAACGCCGTTAGACAACTCACTAAGTAAACTCACGTATTCACCCTCGTGCATTAAACAGACGTATTTGCTGATTCGGTCTGTCGGAATACATATTACGAAAGCTAATGAATTTAACCAACATTTCTTCATAATTTTTAAATAATCTTAGCATATTGTATAAACTAGCTTCTTTAAAACTACAGACAACAACATAAATAAATAGCACAAATGAATGTTGAATTTCTCTGTGACACTGTCTTGACAAATTTTAACACCACTTAAATGCTATCATATCTGGGGCCCGTTTCACAAAGACGCCATACACTTATGGCATCGTAAACCAAGTCACTGGGCCAATGAATTGGCTTACAAATGCCAAAAATCGTTGTCAAGTGTGCATTTTCCAAAGAAAAACAACTGACAACAATTTTAGGCATTTGTGGAACAAACCCACTTACCCGGTGACATGATTTATGACGTCGTAAAGTTACGACGTCTTTGTGAAACGGGGGCATGATGGCGTTGACTCAGCTTAGATCAATATTCGCCATCGATCAAATATGTATAGTGAAATTATATTCTCTAGTAGCAGAAGCGTTAGGACATAGTCTGCAAAAGGATGCTGTTCTTCTGGCTTACATTGGTCCCACTTGTTTTGGGACATAACACAAGTGAATATTTTAATGAACTTCCTACCATTTACAAACTTAAACAGCAAATTGCAGGAAATTCCGCTTTTGGTTTATCAGCAGCTGACGGGGAGGACATTAAAGTTAATCTGACCTTTCGCCTGTTTTCCATATCTTCTTTAGACGCTGCAAAGCAAGTGTTTTCATTTGGTGGTGGAATAACTTTGAAATGGGTTGACCTGAACAATTCATGGATCGAGTCGGACTTTGAAAACATCAAACGAGTGAGTATGGGTCCTGCAGATACCACGTTTTGGACGCCATCTTTGATTGTTGCAAATGGTGTGGACAAAGTATCCAATATTGCCAGATCTTCACCGTTCCTAAACAGTGACGGCCGTGCAACACTGACTCTAATTGATACCTTCACTGTCAGCTGTCAAGTGGATGTAACCGACTTCCCCTTTGACACACAGACGTGCAGTGTGATGTTTATGCCAGCTCAGGGGTTTACGTTCAATCCGGCCTCAGATAAAACAATACGGCTAAAAACATTACACCCAAGCTTTTACACAGAAAACAGTGAATGGAAGCTTGTGTCAACTGAAAGTAGGATTCTAGATGAACTGGAGAAAACGATCATGATCTACGAATTTACGCTGAAAAGACGAACGCTGTTCTACATCACGTGCATCATCCTGCCGATGACCCTGTGTTCAATTCTGAACGCCTGTGTGTTTCTTCTGCCTGCTGATTCCGGAGAGAAGATGTCTTATCTTATCTCCATATTTGTGTCCTATGCTGTGTTTCTAAACTTCGTGAACGACTCCATCCCCAAGTCCGGCTCCTTGTCCCGTCTGTCCCTGTACCTGACGGTCATCCTGGTCCAGAGTGTTCTGACTATCGTGTCCAGTCTCTGTGTGCTATGTCTACATCACGGCAGGTCGCCGCTCAAGACAATCGACAACGCTGCCGTGTCTACAACAGACATGGTTCAGAAAATCGACAGGTCCTTATTCATTGTCTTTATAGTTTTGGCTCTTTTGTCACCCCTGGTGTTTGTGTTATAAAGTGATCCAGGCAATAAACGACGGAACTAAAACATACACTGATGAGCGTACAGTATATGTGTTTTGTTACTCACGGTTTTTAAATGTTGAGAAATGTAAATTTTCTTCTTAACTGTGAACGGCCATGCTAATTTTAGAGAATAGCGATCTTTTAATACATTTTTTTTGTATTTGGATGTTTTATAACATAAAATTTAAATATATGTTATTTTGTGTAACTGCACAAAGGTATAATTTTAGGTTGCTTGTTATTACTTTTTGTACATGTATACTGAAACAAACTAAAAACTTCACAATTCTATATTTCAACAATTTGACTACTTGTCATTGTAGGCTCTTATTGTTTATTTTAAACAGTAATTGCCACATATTTATAAACTTTTAAAAACACCCGTTTTGGTCCAGGTGAATCGATCAAAATCATGTGCACAGAAGTATACATGTAGTGGCAAACGTGGTTTTTCAGGTGCAACTGGTCACATAGCCATGATACCGCACGTCTTTTAACCATACGTGTCAGCATTCATTAACTGTCGTTTGCTGTTTATAACAGTGCGTAGCCTAGGTTTGGTCTTCCAACACGACCACGACCACGACCAACGACCGCACCAATTTTGACAATAAATTTCCCTCAGATTGCAAGAGTCAGCGCCACTGACTAGACATCAAGGTCTTCCGACTACAATCTCATCGAACACGTCTGGGATGCTCTAAGCAGAAGCCTGTGGACTCTTCAGAACCAACAACAAGCATCTGCAAGATATTGTCATCATTTACAGGAACAGTGGCGTTGTTTTCCCAACCATGTGTTCACAGACAACACACGGTCTATAAGGAGGCGTTGTATGGCAGTTTTCAAGGCACATTGTGGCCATAAACGCAACTGAACTTGTTGCCACTAGGTGTTCGGGCTTTGAACTGTTGTTGATATTGCCGTATACTGTAGACGCTGGGAACTAATTATGGTCACCACAGGTAATTAAAATCTTGTTTTGAACATTAATTAGAATTTACCTTTTATGTTAAATTCTTCTGTTCTATATAGGATAAATACGAAAAAAGCGAAGTTTTCAATTTGACTAAGTATAGTCGTAATAAATAGTTTTTCTACTTGTCACATTAAAAATAAATTGTGTTGCACATCATGTATAAATATATATATTTTTTGGAACTTGTAAGATACATACTTATACAACCCGAATCATACACAGAGCCCATTCCTGTTACCATTGGTTGTGAAGGAAGCGGGAGTAAGACATACTCGTGATCACGCTTTTGAAACAAAAATAACTTTAATCTAACCAGGTGGATATCCGCGCATACAAAGTCCCGGCCACGTGTCGGCCGCCATGTTAGATTCTCATTCCTTCTATACTGATCCTATTTGGATGTTGTTGGAAAGGGTTTTTTACCCCAAAGAGGAGCCAAAGCCAACTTCTACCTACACGATGGTCTTCAACCCGACACTGTTGTCACAGCCACCGTTTGTCATCAAGTTAATTAGACAGCTGGTTTTGCTCATCAAAGAGATGAAGTAGAAGTTGTTTCCCTCCCAGGACTTAATGTTTTGGGGGATTCGTTTTTGCCTTGGAAAAACCGTTTGCTGTTCCCTCTAAATTGTTGAGTCAAAATCCTAGAAACGGTACCACCCCTTCTTCAGGGAGCGGCCTCCGTACTTTATTGGCAGGAAGTCGGGTTGCGCACCTGGTAAGCTTGGACTGGCAGGGGCAGGTTACCACTTTCGTCACTTTAGTGCCTCCTGTGACCGCACATGTTGTTTCCAAGCCGACCATTAGGAGTACTTTAGGCGGTTGCTCCGTCTCTCGAACTTTTGTACAGGCGTCTGTATGAGCCAGCCACCGTCTACACTTCTTTGTGGATGCCTCCAATGAAGGCTGGGGAGCTCATTTCGAAGACCGCACGGCCTCCGGACTGCAATCCAAAGTTTATAGCAGTTTTACGGCAGTTCTACTGGCGATCTCATTCATCCGCACACATTGGTTTTGATCCTGATGTCCCCAGGTTCCAACTACATACTTGGAACATCTTAAAGAATCCCTCCTAGCTAAGAAATACGCTAAGAAGGCATCGGGTGTGGTAGTAAACGTCCTTAGACGATTCATCAAGAAAATATATGATTATCAATTGACTTCTTTTCCGACTTACGCTCAGATCAAAAAGTTTGTCGCCTTTTAAAGCTGCTACTTCAAAGGTAACTGATTACTTAGTTCATCTTATAGCCACTACAAAACTCAAAGGCACGACTCTAGGCACGTAACTGGCGGGTTTAGCCTCGGTTATATCTGGACCCTCAGTCGCTAAGTGTTAAAGGGTTCCAGAGCTGCACGCTTTCATTTGCTCTTGCTAAAATCCAGGATTCGAGTCAGAGGTTGAGACCCAGTGTTGGTCCTAAGCGTGGTGCACCTTGCAAGCAGTGCCTATGAACACCTTGAGGGTGTGTCTCACAGGCTATGTACCAATAAGACACTTTTTTTGGTAGCTTTAGCAATAACCGCTCGGATATCAGAAATCCATACTCTTGATATTGCTTAGGTACAATTTGACCAGACAGCGCATGGTTTGGTTCACTTAAGATTAGGGTACGACTTTATTGCTAAGAATCAAATACCTGGCCAATAATCGAGACAGTTCCATATCCCTGCTCTTTTAGCAAGTTTGCGTAAACCTGATATTATATATTTGTCTTTGTGTCCTGTTATGGCTTTAAGGAAATATCTTCACAGCATTAGTACCAGGCACAGGTTCTTTAAGAGTTTCTTTATTACCTTGTCAGAACCAGCACAATCAAGCATATAAACCTTAGAACCTTCCGTCCATTTTGCCTTCAATGTGCACATAGTTCGTGCTTTAGCCTCTACCATAGCCCAAAATAGAACTGCTCACTCGCGTCTATTATGCAGCGCTAATTTGTTTTATATCAACGTCCATATTTGCTGGCCACTACCTTTGAGACGTAGCGATTGTGGATATACAGGGAATTCAGCTGTCCGGTGGCTGCTGAACAGCTGACTAACCAGATGCGATAGAATACTTTACTTTACAGCTGGAAATGACTCTAGACTCGAGCTTAAAACATAGCCTCAGATGGGACCCTCAACAAGTCATATACCACCACCATTGCAGTCCGTCGAATAATGGCAGTCTGTTGAATAATATGTACCATCCACGCTAGATAAATACACATGTCTTTTGTAAACTTATAATATATACTTGTGAGAGCGAAGGTAGCCATCCAGAAGTAGTATCACCATCGTGGGTGCGCATGCAGAGGTGACTAAAACTATCACAAGGTAGGAGTCATTCTTTGTTCACTTCGTAATCAGGATCAGGAATTAACTTAATTACGGCTCGCTATCAATTGCGGTCAGAAATGATATAATGTATTGTTCAGGCTAAATATAAAATATAATTTTTCACAAAAAAAACATTAAAAAAAATAATGTACCTTAATGAAAATGAACCAGCTGTTTGCTGGTACTAAGTGATTATTGAAAATTTGTTTTTATTTAATTTACACATTTCACAAATTACATGAAATAAAATCAAATATATCACTTATTTTATATAAAAACCAACATTACTGACATTTTATTTACTTTACTCTGTGAACAATGTTTCATATGTTAAAGTAGTTGTGTACTCATTTCCATCTATTTGTATATATTTTCTCTCTGGTTACTACTTATTTCAGTTCTATAAATTAAGTATATTAGCATTACTTATTAACTAAAGTTGTTAATCCCTGAAGTTTCTTACTAATTACATTTTTTATATTTTTGTGGATTAACCAGGCCCTCGTTCCTCAACGCGATTTTAGTGTTAAGTTAATCGTAAGTGACTTTTAAACAATGTGCTTTGTGTTTCAAAGACTTACGTAAGCACAAATATCAACTTGAAACCAATTCCGAATGGCCAGTGTTATAATTCAGCACTTACGATCAACTTTGCTTTGAGACAAGGTTTCAATATCGATACATTTTCTGTCATCTCTGTGTGGACCAACTTTTATTTGGCGTCATAGTTGCTCCTGTGTGGCTATTAACTTTACAACAGGTGAAGGAGATACACAGACTTCTTTTGGCCTTAACATGGAAAATTAATTGGTTAATATATTTGTGTACATAAATTCGTCTTAAATTTACTTATTTGTTGATTTCTGTTTATTCTGTATCTACAAGCGTCTACAAAACCATTCCCTGACCATTAAGGTTATTTGCACGACACCCTTTCTCGAAGGCCTTACATTACTGATAAATTAAAATATTAACATCGACAATCTGACACTGACTTTTATTTTTAAAACTGCCAAAACTCTAGGTCCTGTAGTAAAATGTCTACAGAATCTTTAGTTTGTCATTGCTGACACGAAAAAAAAGAAAAGAATAGTTATCAAAAACCGTTTAACTTAAATCGACACATTGTGAACATGTCGTAGCATTGCTTGCTTTGTTCAGTTTGGTTTCTAGTTTAAAGTAATTGAATTGTATACTGAACAAAAAAGTTGAGGATCACATTTTCAGAAGATAATTATTCATTGGTACAAATCAAGTTTTATCATGTCATGTAATCAATGAAGACTTTAACAACACATTGAGCAGAAAATGGATGACAGAACGCCATGAGAAAAAGATAAAGCCACTGGCTACAGCGGGAAACTGGGCACCCCTCAACACAGAAATCAAATTGCCATTATGGTCGTGCCAAGGACACCATGTCACATCACAGAACATCGTCAATATTCTGTATGGCCACCGTGCGCATTCAAAACAGCCTAACATCGACGTTGCATTCCATTATTTAAAGTCTGAAAATTGGAATATTAGTCCATTCCTGGATAAGTGCATTTCCAGCTCATTGAGAATCTGTGGAGGTCTTTGATGATGGGGAATACGAACCTGGAGTTGGTCCCAGACATGTTCCATTGGATTCAAACCTGGTGACACCGCTGGCCAGGGAATCCTTGTGATTGTTTCTTGTTGCAAGTACTTGTTGACAATACATGCCCGGTGAGGTCAAGCATTGTCGTCCATCAGAACAAACTTTGGACCCATGGCGCCTGCAAATGGTCTGACAATTGAATCGAGAATAGTGTCCCTGTAAAGCTGACCGGCCATGGTGCCCCTGAGAACCATCAAGTCTGTGCGAACACCATGACAGATACCACCCCATACCATAAGGGAGCCGCCGCCAAACCTGTCATGTTCCAGTACTGTAAAATTGGCATAACGTTCTCCCTGTTGCCGCCAAACACGTCTCCTGCATCATGAAAGTCAAGGCAAAACCGGGATTCGTCTGTGAACAAGACGTTATCCCAGTGACGTCTTTGTCATTGAACGTGATTCTGACACCACTGTCTTCTGGCTTATCTGTGTATTGGTAGGAGATGTGGTCGTACAGCTGGCCGATGTGCATGAAGACCCATTTCGTGTAAACGATTACGAACTGTTTGGGGTGTGACATTGACCTCTGTGGCTTGCTGAAAAGCTCTATTCAGCCTGACAGCATCAAGGAATCGATTACGACTTGTTAAAACACCGATATATCGGTCCTGTCACGCTGTTGTTGAGCGTGGTCTGCCATTTTTTGGCCGTTCACGGACATCATTTGTTGCCAGGTATCGAGCCCACAAACGGGAAATGACACTTTGTGACACACCCATGGCAACACCCACTCTTCTCTGCGAACGTCCCATTTCAAGCATACGCGCTGCACGATTTGACTCATCAGTGGTTAAATGGCGTCTTTGGGGCATATTCAATGTTTCCAGTTGCTAATTACAATCGAATATGTGTGTCGTAAGTTTCAAACTTAAAAACCCATTTGTGTTCTTATTTTTCGTTCACTGGTTTTGATAGAGTTTTAAAAAAACTACAAGAAGTCCGAAAGTGTTATAATCGCTGCTACTGTGGTCATATTTATTTTATAGTACCTTTCTTTAAGCATAACTCAGAGAATTTTAAAAGTATCAACATTGATTTTTACGGTACCAATAACAAAGAAAGTTAAAATTGCTCCAAATGTAAGACACCTCTATGTGAAATTAAATTTAGGATGAATTAAACATAACGGATTTTCAAAGAAGGTTGTTCAACTAAACGTTTTTAGCCGCCGATCAGGAGGCCATTTACAACATTTAAACGAAATCGAATGAACAGTGCTACAAAATACCAGTGTTCCCTGAATTATCTGTAATCCACCCTGGGTAACTTCAGGGCATACTCTCTACGCTAGTCGCTACGGTATATAGGCCCTGGGAAAGTTCGGTGGGTTTCTGCCGATTTGGTAGTTTCGTCATCGTCGTTATCATCTAATCAAACGCTTAGCACAGCAAACCCTGTTAAACCAATGAGAATCGTTCTTTCAAATTTAAAGTTCACATAACGCACAAAGACTGCTTGTTGTTGGCAAGAGTTACGTCTCTTGAACCAAGCCCGAGAGCAAAGACGTGTTATTGCATTGGACAGCTATTTTTACCGACACGCAATTCAAATCGGCAGAAACCCACTGCTTATTCCCAGGGCCATGTAGCATAGTCGGTAGCGAG
>JAULCD010032864.1:0-12518 GCA_032361085.1 Calliostoma canaliculatum | reverse complement strand
CAACCAGCGCAGTTTTTGGAAATAAAATAATAAGTCAAGCTGGACCACTATGACTGACGCTCACTCATTGAAAGTTTTAATTATTTTAGATAGTTTAAGTATACAATCATTTTTTCACACGCATCTATTAAAAATGTAAACAAACGATTACAATATGTCGACTTTCCAAACCAAAACCCTTTTTGTCTGCGGAAAGTGCACATGCCTAAACACATGTGACATTTATAAACTAAACTGAAGTACAAAAGAAAGTACACACCTAACTATTGTGACTGTAAAAGATGACAGGACAAACTGTAATAGGATTCTAACGTTTAATTTCATTGCTGAGTCATTTTCAAACGTGTTTGAAATGAATTGAGATATATGTTTCAACATAAAACTTTTCTGGTGACACTTATGTCCATAGGGAGTAAAAAATCAAAATTCACACTTTTAGGAATGATGACAGTCACGGGTATGAAGGCTATACGAGTGGTTTCAGTACCTCATATGACCCCCCCATTTGCCCTCGGCTGACATCTTAAGGGATCCGTTGCTGCTCCTCTCGCAGAGCCTGGCTGTTACAGTTGCGGTATGGTGGTTGGTGGCTGTGCACGACGTCGCAACTGTCTGTCGAGATGGTCCCACAGCTGTGTAATGGGTGATAGGCCAGGGGAGCGTGACGGCTAAGGCAAAGGCTGAATGTTATGACGGTCAAGGATGTTTATAGTGAGTGTGGGGTCTGGTGTTATCTTGTTGAAGAATCAACCCCTGCCGTTTCCTCTGTATGAAGGGGACCACTACCGACTGCAATACTTGGTCCATGAATCTCTGGGCTGTCAGGGTGTGGCGGATAACGACCAAGTCCGTCTTTTGTCGCCGCAAATGCCGCCTCAAACCCTAACGCTCCCGCCGCTAAAGGGCTGAATTTGTTAAACACATGGTGAAGCCAGTCGTTCGCCTCTCCGTCGGTCGACTCTCACTCTACCGTCATTGTGGTATAGGTTGAATTGACTTTCATTGGTAAAAATGACTCTTGACCATTCACAACGTTGCCAGCGTCTCAATCTTCCTGCCCAACGAAGAAGGTTTATGCGATGTTCAGCGGTCAAGGTCATCCAGCGGAATGGTTGATAAGCCCTGATACCGGCAGCCCGAAGTCATCTCATGACTGTGTTCCTGTTGATGTAGTAACGCAACGCTGTCGCCGTCGTTGAAGCCATGATGATGAACCTGTTGCGCAGATATTTTTTTACGCAGGTGCCGGTTTTCTGCGGGTGTCGTCACTCTCGATCGTCCGCTTCTTGGACGGTCGGATGTCTGGCCAGTGCAGTTGACACGACGAACAAGTTGGATAATGGTTTGCCTGGTGCAACCACGGGTCCTTGGGATCTGGCTGTTCGATGGCCCCACTTGCGACATTCCCATGGCTCTTTCTCGCATTGTTCAGTGCATTTGTCTTGTGTTTTTTCGTAACATGAGTCATGAACTATAAGATCCACTGCCTTTTATACTGTTTCGAAAATTTCAATTTTTTACATCAAAATGCCCAAGTTACATTTGAGCGCTCTTTGTCAACCTTTTAAAAAAAAGAAGATATGTTAAGGGGGTGTACTTTCTTTTGTACGTCACTTAACATTCATTTGCTCGGGGTCCTAACCCAGTGGTAATGCTTGCCTAACACAAACATTGTTCAGGGTCCCGTTTTTACAAAGACGTCATAACTTTACGACGTCCTGAACCATGTCACTAGGTTAATGGATTTTGTCTACAAATGCAAAACATGGTTGTAAACTTTTTTATGTGGAAAGTGCACACTTTACAATCATTTTTTGCATTTGTAAAACAAATCCATTAACCTAGTGACATGGTTTAGGACGTCGTAAAGTTATGACTTCTTTGTAAAACGGGACCCTGTTTATTACAGTCAAAATATTTTAACCACTAATCATAGTTGCTAATGATACATGAAACGCATTACTATCACTCTTTGTATCAAGGATGTTTACTTACCAATAGAACAAATAATAAAATCAAATATACTCTTAAAGATGTTTTTACTGTATTTTGCAGATGGGTTAACTTTTGTGCCCTTGACCTTAAATTTAACACTCGAATCCGACATAACGAAGGTGGTGAAAGAAATCAATGATTTAGGACCACAGGATATCTTATTTGGAAAACAGCTCAAATCCCATGGGGATCACATTGCTTCATCAACATTTGTATTCCATGCTAACTCTTTTTCTGTCGATTTCTGTATGGACGCTTCCAAAGGTCAACCAGATGATGTCATATGCGACGTTTTGATTGTATCACCTTTGCAGCCAGCGTTTGTTTTTACCATTGTAGACACAAATACAGACGCAAATGTCAATGAGATTTATAACACAAGTATGGCAAGAGGAGTCAGCACATCTTTGGGAAGATTTCTTGATGTTGGTTTCAAAGTAGCATTTGGTGTTCTAACACGGCAACATCTTCAGAACCAAAAACAGCTAAAGAACAGACTGACAGATATTGTGCAGGCTTCGTCGCAGTTTGTAACTGTCAACTCCTTGGCAATGAATCCAGAAAAGTATGAGAAAGTATTGACAGCATTTTGGGCAAGCATTTCAGAAACTACATCTGTATTGCCTGTTGGGGACGAAGAGAAAGAGGAAGTATATCTGCGGTTTCTGACGAAGGAACAATGTCTCGTGATGGTGGAAAACATCAACAACAAAGAAGTAGAAATATCTTCGTTACCCGGAACCGGAAGTACTGTTCTGTTTGCGGAAGTGGCCAGAAGACTTTCACATATCGGAGAGACACTTCTTGTGTGTAAAGATCATCGAGATTGTGAAACCTTTCGGTAAGTGATACGATCAAATGAGCTGTATTTACTCTTTGAGTGGGATTTATTTTGGCTATATATGTCATATACGAAACCGTTTATGATAACCGTGTGGATAGAGAAGGGCTTTGTTGATTTCCATAGTTTCATTCAATATCTTCAGGGAGAATGATTTTACATCTTATGACGTCACGAGACATGGACTGTGACGTCATAAGACAGGGGAACACAGTGACCTTCCAATAGAAGGTTTGATTACAATTGACTAAATATATATATAGCAACGGCTATTTGTTCAATGCCGGTTTGTATTTGCTAATAAAATATTTTTCTTTTATAATTAAAAGCGAATTATAAAAGAAAAATATTTGATTAGCAATTAGCAATTAGTGTCTGGAGTCGACTTGGACTGATAGACAAGCCACCCCAGCCGTCGAAGGAGACCAAAAACTACAGCGAGATGAGACCAAAGTCCCACGTGGGTCTGGTGAGCTAACAACCCGATAAAAGACAATCCTGATCGCCTGGCGATGGAGGAAGTCCACGACCACTTTCATAACCCCTAAAAATATTAACGGGGCCGTGGAAATGCCAAACAGTAGGACCACCCACTTGTAGTGAAGTCCCCGGTAAACAAATCGAAGGTATGTGGAGACAGGCGTCTTGGAGGTCTATCTTCACCAGTAAGTCGTCCGGACGGACGAGTCTCCTTAGTGAGACTAGGGAGACCATCGAGAACAAGTCCGGACCAGCCAGATACGTGGCGTTGAAATCATTGAGGTTGAATATCAATCTCATTTTGTCGCAGTCTTTCTTTGGGACGACGAACACGGGCGACATCCCGAGACATTCTACAGCCAATTTCTTGAGGAGAATGTCGATCGCCTTCGTCAGCGGGAATGTGGTGGATGTCGACTTACCCGAGTTCGTGGTAAGCGGCGGTATGGTCGACAGAGTCGGGGCATACCCCTTGTAGAGCAGGGGACGCCATTTGGTCAAAAAACGCCTCAACCGAGCCCCCACAGGGACACCCGGCAAGGAACATTCTGGGGTTCGGGAGGAATCGATGGGGCTAACCTTTCAACTCTTTCCCCCACCCTTGGGGAAAGACTTAGCTCTCTTCCACTTTGAGAAAGAGACCTGTCTCGCGGGAGACTGGGTCCTTTCAACCTTAGGTTGGAAGAGTCGCTGGATGGCGGGATGGCGAAAGCTATCCCGGGTACGGCGGGGAACTTTCTGTTTCTGGTTCTGGACCTCCGTGACGGCCAGCTGTCGCTGGCACTCCAAGGACAACTTGTCCAGAACCGACGGCAGCTGACCGTCAAACAACCTAGGCAACAACCATCGGCCCCGAAAGAGAGTGCGCCGGTGGCATACGCCTTGCTGTCCGGGGCCGAGAAATAATTAGCCATGACAGCTAAAACCTTACTTTCACGTATCAGCCTAGTCGAGCTGTCAACTACCGCTGGATCGGCAAGAACCGGAGGCCCATTTGGGGCCGCAGTCACAACATCCTGAACGGGGTTCGAACCACTACCCAGGGTAGGGTCATCCTCATGCAGCGTCTGTTGCACGTAGAATTGTACAAATTCTTGGAATAACTCGGCCGCAGTCGGGGCCTGTATAGGCGCAGGCATATGCCTCGATGACGGAGGTTGACTCAGCGATGTAGCGGTATTCGAGTAAGACGATCTTGACAGAGAAAACCCATTAACGGACCGGTGGTTTGTATTGGTATGAACATCATGACTATCTCTGAAACCGGAGTGAGATCAAGACGGAGAATGGGATCGACAACGGATCCTTTTCGACCGGTAACGAGAGCGGTAATTTAGCGATCGGGATCGAGAACGATCGTCATAGGACCGACGATAGGTACGTCATCTCGAATCCCATTGAGATCTCGATCTCGATCTCGATCTCAAACCTTTTCGGGAACGATCAGCATCGACATCAGGCTCAGCAGGCATTGTAGCAGCTTGGGGATCGGCAGAAGTCGAGACTGATGACGACAACTGGGGTTTAGGCCGTTGAGCAGAAGTCAGTGAGTCTAATGCCATACGGATGGAGGAAATCCGAATTAATGAATCCCGATTACGTGAGCGAGAATCAGAGTCATGGTCAGAACCATGTTTTTGGGCGGCGGTGAATTAGCAGCAGAACCCTCCGATAACACCTAATCAGCCGGCATGGTAACGGTGAGAATATCTCTTGTAGTGGAAGACTCAGCCTTTAATTTACGTTGTTTGTTTGTTTTTTATCAGAGGCGCGCCTGGCCAAAGCCTTAAGATACAATCCAAAATCTGTTTCCGACAGTGAACTGCACTAAGAACATCTATTAGTCAATATACATAAAGAAAATCCCAAAGAAAACAAGCAGTTCGGGCACCTGGAGTGTGGGTTTAAAAGCAAAAGCGTTAAATAACAGTCCGAACACGTTGTACGTAATTCAGTTCAACCCAAGAACGAATAATCGAATTACATAAACCAAAGGATAATAATTCAACAGAAGAATTTGTAGGACTTCTTAGAAGACGTCAAGGAGAAAAAAAACTAATTCAGCGAACTTTGGTGAACTAGCCGGATATCCGTGAGTCGCGTGGGCATCACACGGCGAAACAGTGAGGATATCGTACCAAGGGAAGGCAATCGTGGATGGGACACCAAGGGGACAAGCAAGTAAATTTTGATTTCCATCTAAATAGATTCATAGGTTATTGACATTCGATAAACAATAGCACTTGGTTCATAAGGTAATTGAATAAAACATGTAATTTGTATATAGTTTGCATGACAATAAACTTTAAACCTTATTTGTGAAGACACCAACAACTACTCCATGCAATTGATATGAAAATTAACAAGAGTCATTAGAAGATGACATAATTCTCCCGGTTCCCGCAAAGTTTTGGAAAGGTTTGAGACTGTCTTAATAGAAATTGAAAAAATAAAAATCGAAAAATTACTAAAGCAGCAAAAGGAACCATTAGAATATCTGTTTCCTACATCTGTAAAGTTTCACTGAAAGATATTTGTTGATACTTAGCAGCTTTTGAGTTCTGCTTTGAAAACAAAATCTGTTGCTTTTTTAGACTGTTTTCATGGTAACCAATAAAAATAAAAATTAAAAAAATTCTTAACTGTCAAAAGGCACTATTTCAGCACTTGTTTTATATCTGTAAATTTCATTGAAAAATATAAAAAGGCACCAATTTAGCAACTCAATGATCTACCTGCTTAGTTTTATATTGGCAAATATTGAACAGTTTTTAAGTTCTGCTCCGGAAACGAAATGAAACTCCTCTTTGAGACAAAGTCCAAAATGTTTCCATGTAAACAAAATTTTTTTTTTTACAAAATTCCCAAAATAGCAAAAGGTACCAATTCAGCACCTGATTGATCTACCTGCAAAAGTTCGTTGAAAAATATTTAATAGTTTTCAAGTTCTGCTCTGGAAACGAAATGCACTCCTTTTTTGGACAAAGTCCAAACTGTTTCCATGAAAACCAAGAAAAAGTTAAAAATCACAAAAGGCACCACTTCAGCACCTGACTCTGACAATTACTATGACTGTTTGCTGTTTAATATCTATCTTTTGGACATTTGTTTAAAAGAGCTCCAGGAGGAGCTCTTGTATAAAAAAAATATTACAGAATAGAATTTTAACAGTTATTTCTGTTAAAATTTGTGCAGTGAATTGAACAAAAGACATTGCCCTTCTCTTTCAATCACAATCAGGAATGGCAATATGTATGATTAAGGCTAGATGAATTTAACTTCAGTTCCAAAAGTGCTTATATAATTTCGTTAGGTCTTCAAATAATGACCACTTTGTGCTTTTAAAAAACCTATTCTGTGGTAATTTATTTAAAAGACTGCAATAGATGCTGTTTTAAACAAACTTGAACAGGATAGATTTTCAACAGCTTGAGTTAAAGTGAACTGAAATATATAAAAAAGTTTATTTCTAGGTGTTAAAATTTCATTAAAATCTTCCCCAGACAGTTAAAAAATCAAAGTGAACTTTTGTGTGAATGTTTTTATGCAAATGGCAGCTAAAGATAATCCAAAACAATACCCAAAGAGTTTTTTTGCAAGCGAACGTCGCGTGTCCTTGATAGACTTGGGCAGTTTCTTTTTTGTACCAAGCTGCCAGAGGGCCTCCTTGTTGTTCAACTTGTCTCCCATAACTGTTGTTTCCTTCTCGGTTCCATCACCGATAATTGTTACCTGTATACACACAAACAATATCATAACAAAAACAAGTCAGTGGTTAGGTGAGGGATTGAACGGTCAGGTGAGTGGTTTGGTGAGTGGTTGAATGAGTACATTGGTGAGTACATTGGTGAGTGAGTGGTTGAGTAAGTGGTTAAGTGAATAATTGAGTGAGTGGTTGTGTGGGTGGTTGAGTGAGTAGTTGTGTGGGTGAGTGGTTAAATAAGTAATTAGTTAAGTAAGTGGTTAAGTGAATAATTGAGTGAGTGGTTGTGTGAGTGTTTGAGTGAGTAATTGAGTGAGTGGTTGCATGAGTGAGTGGTCAAGTGAGTGGTTGTGGTTGAATGAGTGTGTAATTGAGTGGTTGGTTGAGTGAGTGAGTAATTGGGAGCGAGTGATTGGATGAGTGGTTGAGTGAGTGATTGAATGAGTGGTTTAGTGAGTGAGTGGTTGAGTGAGTAAGTGAGTGAGTGAGTGAGTGATTGAATGAGTGAATGAGAGTGGTTTAGAGGAATTGAGTGAGTGGTTGCATGAGTGAGTGGTTGCATGAGTGGTTGAATGAGTGTGTAATTGAGTGAGTGGTTGAGTGAGTGAGTAAATGGGAGTGAGTGATTGGATGAGTGGTTGAGTGAGTGATTGAATGAGTGGGTGAGTTAGTGAGTGGTTGAGTGAGAAATTGAGTGAGTGGTTGTTAGAGTGGTTGATTGAGTAATTGAGTGAGTGGTTGAGTGAGTGGGTAATTGGGAGTAAGTGATTGGATGAGTGGTTGAGTGAGTGATTGAATGAGTGGTTGAGTGAGTGAGTGGTTGAGTGAGTGGCTGAGTGAGTGGCTGAGTGAGTGGCTGAGTGAGTGAGTGGTTGAGTGAGTGATTGAATGAGTGGTTTAGTGAGTGATTGAATGAGTTGTTTAGTGAGTGAATGGTTGAGTGAGTGAGTGGTTGGGTGAGTAATTGAATGAGTGGCTGAGTGAGTGATTGAATGATTGGTTAAGTGAATGAGTGGTTGATTGGTGGAGTTAGTGAGTCAGTGAGTGAGTAAGTTGGCATTTTACGCCATTTTGAAACATTATTCAGTTGTCTTACGGTCAAAATTTTTATTGTAGAAAGAAAGCCTGCATATCTATTGCTTATTTTAGTTTTCAAATTCCAACTAATAATGATCACAGCATATGTTTTCAACAGCACAAGTTTTTCATTGTTTTAAGACTGGCTGAAGTCTACTCAGCACATTAACAGTTAATAAAATAACCAACAGCTAAATATCAGATTTTTTAATAAAATCACTGTTTTATTTAATCTGTGATTTTATTAGAAAATCTTATGTTTTAAATCTGTGATCATCCATACATATGGGTTATTAAATTCGACGGAAAACCACGACTGGTGGGTTAAGAGAATATCATTGTCATCTCCTCTCACACATCGATACCAGCTTACCGTAGACCCACCGGACAAGGACAGTCAATCACGCACCAGTATGATGTCAACAAAAGAGTAACACCTCCCAACATTACTGACAGAAAGTAATGACCACACAACTAGATACAGATAATACAAGCTGAGAGCGCGGCTGTCGAAATTGTATATCTGAGTGTGGCCAGCAATAAGAACCAATGAAACGGCACCGCAATGTTCCGAGTGAGAGGTCTATCGCACAGTATGAATTAATAATGGAAAGATAACAAGGTATTGAATCCCAAGATTAATAGATTAATTTATCCCCATACTGTAAGCCTGCAAACACATAAAAAAACAGAGGGACGTAAATTCACAATGTTTTAAATTTGCAGATAGAATATATGTGTGTGGGCGATAAGAACCAAATGAAACGGCACTGCAGTGTCAGAGTGAGAGGTCTATCACACAGTATGAAATAATATTGAAAAGATAATCAGGGGTCGAATTCCAAGATTAATACATTAATACTGTAACCAAACAACACATGAAAAACAAAAGAGCTAAATTTACCATGTTTTTAATAACAGATGGGCATGAAGTACGATAAAAAAGTTCAATGTCTCACTTTAGATAGCTGCTGGGCTACAACCAGAGTTCCGAACTGCTGTAGTCCCTGTACATCCTGAGTGGATAAGTCTCTGAGGTAATGAGACGCGAACACTGAGGTAGACCTCCAAAAACAGCCCTCCATTATCGAAGTTAAAGAACAATTACTGTGGAGGGCGAGTGTAGTAGCTAAAGTTCGTACTTCATGCGGGTGTGATGAAGTGGGTGGTGCCAATCCTTGCGCCTCGTATGCCTTCAGTATGACCGCTCTCAATCAGTAGGAGATTCTATTCCTAGTAACTTCTTTCTTTGACATAGTTGAGAGCGGTATGAACAGTCGGCGAAATTGCTCCCGTCGCTGTTCAGACCTGTCTAGATAGATATGAAGCGCTCGGACTGGACCTAGGGAAAGATCTTCGTGATCCTCGGCCTCCAAGATGGCAGATAGGGGTGATATATCGAAAATTCTGGTATCTTGCCAAAAAATCCCATCACAGACCAAGATGAACCTTGCCATGAGCACACTGGTCGAACGTAATTCTACCCACATCGATGGCATGGATTTCCGACACTCGCGTCGCGGTAGCAAGCGAGAGAAGGAAAGCCGTTTTCTTGGTTAACAGATCAAATGCTACATACTCTAGTGGCTTATCAGTGTCACTAGAGATATGTTTGAGAACGACTGATCAATTCCAGGCCGGTGGGCGGAACTTACGCAACTGATCCTCTACTGTGAAGGCGCGCAAAATCTTAAGCAACCCGGTACCTTGTGAGCTTGCCCCCGCTAGACGTAGACACTACCGAACCAATCGTTGCCAGATACGTCGAGATCGTAGACCCCTTCAAACGCTGAGATGCATTAAGAACTCCGCCACTTGGGGTGGCTGTGCTACTGCCGGGTTGAAGCTTCTAACTCTAGCAAAAGTGGCAAAACTGGTCCACTTGTCATTGTACAGCTTTCAAGTCGAAACTCTGTGAGCTGATGCGACCAAGTCTGCAGCTTTAGCCGAGTAACCTTTCTTTAAGAGCAAGGTTTTAAGCAAACCCAAACGTGAAGCTGGAAGTTTCTTACGCCCAGATGATTGTCATCGGAGTAAGGATGAAGGAGAAGGTCGTCATGAACTGGTAACGAAAACGGCGATTGATTGATGACCTGAAGAAGTTCCGGAAACCACGTTCTGGCCGGCCAGTAGGGCACTACCAAAAGCAGATATAGCTTCTCCGTTTGACAAACTTTCTCCAGTATCAAAGGTAACAGAACTGTTGGTGGAAATGCGTAGGCGTCTAGTCCCTCCCATGATATCACGAGTGCGTCGTGATCCCAAGCCTGAGGGTCCAGGATCGGCGACACAAATTGGGGGAGACAGTTGTTGTACCGGGTCACGAAAAGATCCACTTGAGGTACCCAGGATGGAGCATCCACTTCGTGGAAGACGGCCGGGCGGTCTCGACAAGGCTCAGCAACAACGTTTTTGGCCCCCGGGATGTGCCGGGCCCTCACGCTCAGGTCGATGGAGTCGACCAGAGCGAAAAGCCTTAACATTCAGTCCAGGAGGGCCGCCGACCGAGTATCCGCTTCCAAAACGCGATCGTCCGGATCACTGCCTCCAGCTCGAGGCAGTTGCTGTGGAGGCCCCTTTCGTCTGATGACTACCGCCCGGCTGTCAGATCGTCCCGGAAGTGCGCTCCCCAGCCCTCTAGCGTCTACGAACAGATGCTGCGTGAACGTTGGCGCGCTCATACAGACCCCATCGCAAACGTTCGTAGGCTGGAACCACCACTCCAGAAAACGATGCAACGTTGCCGGAAGTATCACCAGATGATTGGGGTACATTAAGTGAGGGAACAACAATCTCTGCAACAAACTGATTCCCCAGAAGCCTGTCGTCTATATAGAAAGCGATCCTGATCGCTTGCCGATGGAGATATTCTACGACCGCCTTCATTATTCGCGTGAAAATGAACGGGGCTGTAGAAATTCCAAACGGGAGGGCCACTCACTGGTAATGCATACCAGTATAGATGAATAGGAGGTACTTCTGAAACTCAGAAGCAATCGGTACATGGAGATAGGCGTCTTGCAGGTCGATGGCCACAAGGAAGTCGTTCAGCAACACCATCCGCCGCAGAGTGCTGAATGGTACCATGGTGAATTTGGTGAAGGTTGGAGATACATGGCGTTGAATCTTTTTAAGTTGAAGATGAGATGCATCTCCTCGAAATTTTTCTTGGGCACCAAGAATATAGGGGAATAATAACCGGGGGTGGACACCGTCTCGCCTAGGCATATCACCGCTGCCTTCTCCACCAACGCACGATGGCCTCCGTCAGCCGATCTGTTAGTGGAGTGTGGCGCCACCTTACAAACGAGTCTTTGAGTAGTGCTCATTGATGGGCGAACAGTCGAAGTCTCCCCCCTACCTGTAGAGTAACCAATGCTAGAGACACTGGGGGAGACTGTATCGCGACTGGCATGAAGGGAAGGCTCCTCACTTCCTTCCCCTCTTGCTCTTTCCCGCCCGCGCTCGATATTAGGGTTTCTTGGCTTCATCTTTCCAATGACGGAAGATGAAGACGCAGTAGACGTGGACGTAGACACTGACCTGTTCTTGCGAAAAGCTTCTTGCACGCGGTCGTCCTTGTAACGGCGCGGCGCGTTGACAGCAGGTTTACTCTGTCAAGCATCCGCAGCAGAGATGGCCAACACACGCTCTGCCTCCTGAGCCCAGGCCTTTTTCCACCTCGTTGACATTGACGTTGACCGTAGATAGTATTCACTGTCCAGGAAGCTCTCATAAGTGTTGTCCCGTGGCGATCCGGAAGCTTTATGGACTTGAGGAATCCCTGATGCCAAAAGTTTGTTACCATCCCCGATATGTAGCACGACTGTTGTGTCACATCGTAAATCCAATGCTGAGATAACGCTGAGATGACGTGAGAGCCGATTTAGCCATGGACTTCTTGTCTTTATTCGTGGAATTCCCAGACTCCAAGAATTTCGCGCACACTGGAAGCACAATGCCCATCATCGCTAATGGTTGCTAATGGTTGCTGAGTCCACCTTGTCCAACAAGGCGTCACTGATGGTGAACGTGGAGGGAGTAGACTTCCACAAGAGGGACCAATCCAGGTCCCTCTTACCGTTGGCAGTTGGCCTATCAAACAGCGGGTAAGCACGCTGATACGGCGCTCGACCAAAGGCCTGACCCAGAAGAGACTTGGCAATAGACTTGTCCATGTCTAGCCTGATATCATGACATCCCTCCGGGGGAGCGAATTTCAGCGACGATTTCTCCTTGCCAATCACTTAAGGAGACTTGGGATAGTAATTCGCTCATAGAACTGCGCATGTTTACACAAATGTAGACTCGTTAAAACCGAAATAGATAATGAAGTTTCGTGAAAAAAATAAGAATGAATTATATTGTTAATGTTTTATTTATTTCATTTTGTGTGAATGTAAGTAGCTATTTGCTTTGTAT